>JAKSZP010001973.1:0-45755 GCA_022478985.1 Massospora cicadina | reverse complement strand
GGGTAGGGATCAGAAACTGTTATTTTATTTAAATGGCCATAATCTATGCAGGGACAGAGAGAACTATCTGCTTTTTTGGCAAAGATGATGGGGGAGGTGACGGGCAAAGTCTCCATGAACAACCACCCTTTTTCAGCATATCGTCCAACCAGGTGTTGAGTGCAATTTCTTCCTCCGCTGTATGGGGATACAATGGACAGTTGATGTTCACCAACTCTATGGTCGTTTGAAATCCACAGTTAAACCTAGTGTGAGGAGGCAGACAATCCACCTTTTCTGAGTTGAAGATACTTTGATAGTGCATTAAACTCTCTGGAAAATTGGCCAGTATGCCCACAGAAGTGATGAGGGAAGTGATAGAACTGCGGCCTTTTGTTTTCTTAAGGGTGTCAATCAGAGGGAATTCACCCTCCAGTTGATCATTGGTAAACAACAACATATTAGACTCCAAGTAAATCTTGACATGTTGTCAGCGCCACCATCACACACCTAAGATCATTGGAAACACCAAGTTTGTCATAGCTGAAAAAAGATCACAAAAGCAAAACTGGTGGATTGAAAAAGGCACTGGCTGATGGATGACATACAAGGTCTGGGAGGCTGATGAAACCACCACTACTGAGGGACCTGCATCTATTTCCAGTTCTAATTGTTGGGCCAGTTCTACACTCATAAAATTACCCATAGCACTGGTATCCACCAGAGCCTCAAAGGAGATGTGATGGGACCCAACACTAATCTTTATGGGTAATAAGAAGTAAGTGAAGTTCTCTTTATTGGTAGTTGTGGATAAATTCATTGATATGAAAGAGATGGTAGTGGGGTCAGGGGAAACCACTAGGCTCTTATGGGGGGTAAACTTGTTGCAAGTTGGGATGTCAGATTCTACTGACATGGGCAGAATAGCCGCGGCAACTATGGGGTGTGGATTGGATATTTTGAGAAGAACTAGGCTATTATGGACAGGGAAAATCTTCTTCACAACCTGGTTCAGTTGTAAAGGAGGGGTTATTGCTGTGCCAATGTCTACAAGAAAGGTGGAAATGGTCAAAAATAATGGTTGGTTGATTATGTCAGGCAAACAGCAAGTAAGAATTAGACTGTTCTGCCAGCCTAGGTTCCAGAGCACCCAAATGGCAAACCAGAATGCCCAAGGCACTGCTGCTGGTATGACAGATATAAAACTGGAAAGGAGTTTCACCACTATCTGTCGGTGAGCCAGAATTTCATACAGGCACAAAATAGAATACCAGATGAACACAGCTGTTAACCCTGAGAGGCATGAGAGTGGCGGCGGAAAAGGCGATTTAATTATCAACATATAGAAAAAAAAATTTTGGGGAAGGTTTTTTAATGGAGAATTTAGGGAAGAAAAATCAACCAACAATTTTCTCATTGCAATGCAACTGATTAAATAGTGGTCGATTTAGAAAGGAAACAAGCTGGGATCAGGTTCCTCAAGTTTGACCTAACCAGCAAATTGTTTAGGAATGGGGAACAGATAAGTTAACTGAGAACTGACATTGAAAGATTTTGCAGCAGGCTGAGTCACTATTGGTTCAACCTTTAAAGTCCAAACTGAGGCTTGGATATGTTTCTGACAGTTAGTGCAATGGCGTTTAGCCTGACGAGCAGTGGGAATCCTCCAAGGCCACCCCACGTAGGGGCAGGCCCATTTGGTTGAAAATGGGTTTGAGATGCCCAACCCGCCCATGCCCGGTCACTGGGCCGTTCAATCAGAATTGTTGCTTTGGGTGCAATGCCTGATTTGCTGGCAGGGAGCTTCAAACCCTCATTGATGGTGCACGATACTGTTGCCTGCCTGTTGGTGATGATCCCCAACGATTTTGGGAGGGAGGGAATTTTTTCAATTGTAGTTTTAGCTGAATAAAAACTGTCAGCTGTTACAACCAATAGATCAGACTTCATTCCTTTTTGACCATTTGTAATTCAAACATTGGGCTGACTGCTACTCAATTTTGTTCCAATCAATTTCATTTTGGCGATCTCAGCACAAATTTCACTAATTCCTCATAACAGTTCTGCTGAGGTAAGTGTGGGTACCAGAGGAGGGATCCAAAGCAGAAGAGCTGTTACCCAGCGCTCATCTACCACGTGGGCGAGATCTCCATGAGTAATGAGAGGTACAGCCATCCTCTTTGGTACCTTCTTGCTTAGAAATGGGAAAAGGGCCCAATCAACAGCCAGGGGACGTTCCCTGGGACTCACACAGTCACTATGTCAGTCATTCAGTGAATGTGTTTAATAAGTAGACTAGGTAAAGAGGGGCAGCTGACACCCATCTCTTATCCAAGATGTTCCCTAGATCTCATAGCCAGGTAATTGGGAGAGCCTTAGGATTAGAGCCATTTCTTGTTATGAAGAGATGTCAACCACTTTCCAGTTATATAGTGGGCACCAGGAGTCTTACACCTAGTATGGCTAGATTTTGAGTTGGATGTCTTCTATCTAAATATATATCTAGAGGGTCTAGATTGTCCCTGGTAATTTCAGAAACTACTTGTTAGAAAGTGACAGATAAAGTTTAGACTGGCCTGTCAGTTGTAATGCAGAAACACCCAAAAGGTGATCCAGAATGCCAGTGGTACTGATGCTCGCATGATGTTTATATGTGTTGGGAGATAAGTAACCAATGAGTGCTGATGGGCTACAAATGTAAAAAGCAGCCTGGCAAGGAACCAAGCTGTCACTGCCCCAGGGCCTATGAGCCTGGCGTAGGAAATTGAAGGATTAGATTAGGTGGTTTGTTTCTTTATGGGGAACTGGGTATGGCAATAATGATGAGGGTGCAGATCCTTGCCTGGAGCAGGGATAACCTTGTTTATAAAATACTGATATCATGGTGGAAGATTGCCTCAGCGATTGGGGAAAGTTTTACAAAGTTCATGACACAGTAGGCCCAATTGACTGTGGTGGAGACCAACTTTACTAACATAACTGGGACAGAATAGTAAAAATGAGGCCTGGGATACCACATTTGGAGGTGTTGCGGGGGTTTGGCAAAGAAAATTGAAACTAATAAAATAAATTGGAACATGAGCAATTTTTTAATGAAAATTTAAATAAAGAGAATCAACTGATAATTTTCCCAGTGTGGTATAACTGTTCAAATAGACAATCAATTAGGGAATATCTTATAATGCACAGTATTAGGGCCCTCAAGATTTGACCTAACCCAGTGAACTATGAGCATAGAAACCAATTTAATTGGAAATTAATTTTAAAAGTGTCAGCAGCGGGCCAAGACATTATCAGTTTGTCCATGAATGCCCAGATTTCAGATTTGCCACAATTCTGCCAATTTGAGCAACAATGTTTTGCCTGATAGAAAATGGGAACCTCCCAAGGCCACCCCACATAGGGCAGTCCCAAGAGGTCAGGAATGGGTTTGGGGCACCTAACCACCCACGCCAGATTGCTCTGGCATCTGTATGACCAGGCAAAGTTTGCCAGATGGATATTTTAGTGCTGCCAGGGAGGATTCAGTGAAAATGGCTACTCTTGCTGATAGCCCAATGACATCAACAAGTTTTTCCAAAGGTTCAGTACTGGATGCTTTATTCACTGATGGTACACAACCATGGGCTTTGTTGCAATGGTTTGGTGCTGTTGGCATTGATACTAAAGGCTCATCACTGTCAGCCACATTTGTCCCTTTTTCCCCATGTGGATTCCAATTCTCTGACAACTTGACACAAATTTACTTAATTTGCTTCACCAATTTCTCAGATGTTAGTACTGGGATAGGGGGCGGAATCCTTAAAGGCTAAGCTGTGACCCATCACTCATCCACCACATGGGCAAGGTACCTTGGGAGACAAGGAGGGTGTCATAGCTAGTGACATATTTTCTGGTATTAAATGCCCCTCCAAAGAAAAATCAAACAAGCCCTTGGAGCCAAGGCCAGAAACCCTTAAAGTTACTAATATTTTTTTTAGTACTAGATGGTCCCAACCCAAGGGGGGGATTCATCAATGTTTATTGAATTACGCCTGGGCTCCTAAGAGCCTGAGGCGAGGGAAGGGAGGGAGGAGGCATCGAGAAAGGGAGGGGGGTTTGCGCGCCAGAGCCGTGCTGCAGTGACAACTGAGCGGGGAGGGTTGGCGACATAGTGCAGACCTTCAGGGCCATCTCAAAGTGTACCTGAAAGTGGGTGATCATGTGTGGAAGGGTCCACACCTGCTGGTCAAAGGCAGCACGAAGGAAGGAGTTATGGATGGTCCAGATGGCTGTGGCATAGGCGAGGACACGGAGGGGTCGGTGGCAACCAGGCAATGTCTGCTCAAACATGAGGTCTTGCACAGGGTGTCCAGACCAGGGCTGAGCATGGAGGAGCGCGCGGGCCTTTGGCCAAAATGCGGCGACACCTGGACAGGTGAAAAAACGATGGAGGTGGGAGTCAATAGGCTCCACACAGTGGGGGGCAGCTTTGGTGCTGGAAGGTAGGGCCAGTCCGGTCCCCTGTCCTGTATGAACAGTGGAGAACTCTCCATAAGGTGTTGGACACCTTTGCTGACAGGATGGGGTGATAGACGTCCTTCCACAATTCCTTAAGGTCAAATCTCACGGAGGGAGGGAGGAGCTCAAGGAGTCTTGGGCGGATGGGAGGACGATCTTGGGGGTTGAGGCGAGTTGTGACAACTTGTCCATTGTGCACAATTGCATGGCGACGTGGGCTGAGGCCAGGGCCTTCCCTTCTGTATGGGAAGGCATGGTGGATCCGCGCGCCTACTCGTTTCAGGGCAAGGAGAGCCTGGTTCCAGTAGGGGGATGAGGATGGTTTTAGGCGATGGCCTGGGTGGTTTGTGAGCCACTCCCCTAATGAGGTCAGAGATGCTCTAGGAAGACCCAGAGCTGCTAACACTGACTGGCGGAGGGCGGGCGCCCATTGGGGCATGGGGGTCGCGTCCCAGCAGACAATTGGCCATAGGAACTTCAGGAAGATTGTGGTGGCGTGGGATCGCGTGTCCAGAAGCCCTAGGCCCCCTTCATTGCAGGGTCAGGCAATGGTTGAGAGGGCTATTGGTGGATGGTTTGAGCCCCAGATCCAACAGCGGAGGAGTACATTGAGCCGCATATAAAAGGCATCTGTGAATGGGCAGACGTGCGCTAGGAACCAGACTTTGGAGAGGAGGAACACATTGGCCATCAGAGCTCGACCCTGGGGGTGATGTGCCGCCGGTTCCAGCTGGCAATCCTGGAGTTAACTGCTGCAAGGAGCAAGTCCTCATTGTCTTTTAGCGCAACTCCTTGTTGGTTGGTGAGAACGCCCAGGTGACGGAAGGTACCGCGCTCAGGTTCAATACCAAATGGTGGGGGGAAGGTGGGGGAGCCGACCTGTACAACTGTTGTCTTGGAGGTGTTGACCATGGCGTTGGACGCCTTGGTATACCTCTCAATGGTCACAGCAGCAAGGGCAACATCCCCAGGGCAGCCAAATGCAATGGCAGTGTCATCTGCAAATGCCATGGTGCGTGTGGGGGCTTTACCTGGGACCAGAATCCCTGTTAGCTTGTCCTGTAAGGAGGCCAAGAGGGGGTCAAGGGTGATGTTAAAAAGGATAGGGCTCAGGGGTCCCCTTGCCGGAAACCTTGTCCAACTGGTACTGCCATTGTAAAACCCATTGGCGCCAGGACTCTGGTGTGGAGCTGGTCATAGAGCGCTGATATCCAGCGCCTAGCTGCGGGTGGGAGATGGAAGCGGGCCAGGGAAGCATCAATATACTTCCAGGCTACCCGATCATATGCTTTCTCCATATCCAGAAGAGCCACAAAGCCATTCACCTTACGAGAGTTAGCAGTCAAAGTCACGTGAAGGTCATTATAGTTGTCCCATAACGACCTCCCCGGAATAAAACCGTACTGGGATGGGGAGAGGCGAGGTGACACCCATTTGGTGATGCGGTTGGCCAGAAGCTTCGTGAAGAGCTTGTGGTCTGTGTTGATCAACGCTATGGGGCGCCAGTTCGCCAGGTTCTCATGGTCTGACTTCTTGTGAATGAGGGTCGTGATTGAGCCTCTGGAGTCGGGGAGGACCTCGCCATTCACCAAGAGTGCAGCGAAGAGGTCGCGGAGGGTTCTGGCTATCACTGCAGGTTCCAGAAGGTACACCTCAAAGGGTATTCCGTCTGGGCCTGGGGCTTTAAGCCGTGGGGATTTCAGAAGGGTTTCCATCACCTCCTGGATGGAAATAGGCGCCAGTAGAGCCTCATCAGCCCGTGGGTCAATGGGCGGCTCTGGAGCCCGCCACAGGAAGTCTTGGATGTCCGATGGGTCCACCTGGGTGGCATGGAAGAGGCTGGAGTAGAAGCGGTGTAGTTCCTGCGTGATTTCCTCCTTATCTGAAGTGATTGTAGTGCCAATCTTCAGTGCAGTAATATCCTGCGCTGTTGACCGGGCTTTCTGTTTCTGAAAGAAGAAGCGGGTGGGGCGTTCTCATTGAGCATAGTAATGAGATGTTGTAAAGTTTGCTGCCCGTTCTTCCTGCAGTGTGAGCTCCAAGCGGAGTGCTTCCTGCGCCGCTTCCCAGTCTTCCAACCATCTGGGAGAGGGCGAAGGCTGGCAGTTTCGCTCTAGATGTCTGATTCTGGCTTCCGCCCTTTTGACTCTGGCGCGAGCTGCAGTCATCTGGGCTTTGGCACAGTTGTAAGCAACGCGGGTGATGCCCTCCTTGGTCACCGCCCATCTAGCCTTGTGGTCAAGCAGGTGGGGTGGGGGGAGGTGAGAGTCTCCCAGATGGTCATAGACAGCTTCTCCTTAGTGAAGGGGTTGTTGAGAAGAGCTGGGGCAACCCTAGGCCAGAACCTACGCGACGGTCTAAGTGTGGTGGTGAGGACAACGGTGAGTGACCTGTGATCACTCAGATGGTTGTCACAAGATATGGGAGAGGAGACGCGGCCAATTAGCAGGGGGCCAATCAGTGCCATATCTATGCGTGACGCTGACTGGAAAGCTCCTCCATCATACTGGATCCTAGTCATGCAACCTAGGCCAGACGCGGAGGGTGGAAGCGCATCTATAAAGCCACTCAGGCGAAGGAAATCCTGGAGGCGACTTGATCCAGGGCGTTCCTTTGCTGCAGGGGGGTAAGAGTCATGGACGCGACTTATGGTTGTGTTGAAATCTCCTAAGAGGACTGTATTCCGTGGGAGATTGAGTTGGAGGAGCTCTTCCAAGAGCCGATTTTGCTCCTGACCTGCATTAGGCAGGTAGATGCTTGCAGCGAAGAAGGAGAAGTCAGGAGTGGTGAGTTTGGCCAGTATGAGGCGGCCACCTAGATATTGTGAAAAATTATGGGTTTTAACCCGGGGATTAAAAACAATAGGGCGGCATGGTTTGTCCAGAAGGAGTTGCCTCCAAACTGTTCATTCCATGCAGATTGTTCGTGGGGGAGGATATGGGGCTCCTGGACAGCAGCGATGTCAATTTGTGCTGACCTGAAGTTTTGGAGGAGGCGGGCTCTCGCTTAAAGTCCCGCAACCCATTTGCGTTGATGGATTGCAGGGCCAGGGTGCTGCCATGGGGACTCATAGCTGTTCCCCTCCATGTCCTGGGGGTTGCCAGCGCTTAAACCTGCTGCTGTGAGGCGGCTAGTTTTGAGTCCTTTAGCTTGACTATTAGCTGCAATCCGTGAGGAGCGTCGAGGGTTCTGAGGGGAAGGAGAGGGTGGGGGGCGGAGGACCCAGTAAGCCAGCCTAGGATGCTGCCCCGCTCCTTTGCAGGGGAAGGACCTGAGGGTGCTCAATGGTGACCTCCGCGGTGTCCCCATTTGATGAGTCTGAGTCCATATTCACTTCCTCCAACACTTCAAAGGATCCGCGCGAAATGGACTGTGGGGTTGGGGTAGGACTCTTTGAGGTGGCACTTCTACCGCAGGCCGCGAGTTGCCAGTCCATGCTGGTGGGCATAGCTCCATTGGGAGCTGAGGGCTGATGCGATAAATCGCTGGTGGAGGTTGGTGGGGGTGCCGCGGAGCCCTGAGTGGGGGTGGCTGACGAGGGGCACCCTGTGGGAGATGCCTTGCGCTTGGTGAAAGAGGGAGTTGACTCTGGGAGATTGGAGGGGGTGCCCATTGGAAGGGGGGCATGAGCGCGAAGGTATCCCACACCAATAGTGGGGTTAGCTGTTTCAACTGCTAGGCGTAAGGCCTCAGGGGACAGGTCTTGAACGGGAACCCATTGTGTGGGTTGTGGAATTGCTGCTGCAGCCATGTGGGGTCATTTTTGGCCTGGTTTAGGCCCCTGGGTGGTGGCTAAGAGGGCTTGTTTTCGAGCTGTGCAGCCACTATACAAGTGTCCAAGGGCGTTACACCATGAACACCGGGGGCGCGCCTGATCAGGGTCGACAAAAAAGATCTCAGGGCATGCCCCAACTACCGCCACACGAGGAATAACCTCAATGTTATGGGATACAGTGGGGGAGGGGATGAACGACGCCCTAGCAGTGCGAGCTCTTTGAGTGGGAGCATAGTAAGAGGGGACGCTAAAGTCCACTGAAAGAACAGACCCAAACTCCATTAAACCACGATGGAGTGCCAGTTTAAGAGACTCAGGATCAACAGTCGTTGGTAGGTTGGAAAAAGTAACCCATGAAATTTTCTCCAGGTGAGAGCGTGTGCGGGAGATGCGAAGAGATCCGCGTGGAATAATGACCTGGAGGGTGGCAGCATGGTCAGCAAGGGCAGCTTCAGTGAATCCCACATCGATGTAGTGGCCCTCCACTGATTCATGGATGGTGGTGTTAATAGGGAATGTCTCCGCAATCGCTGCAAAGTATGAGAAGTAATCCTCTGTATAGAATTCAACAGGGTTATGCCCATAATAAAGGCAAATTGCGTGGGAGAGGGTTGAGCGAGGTAGAGCTTTTTGCGCTCTAGTTTCGGCCCATTTCTTCTTAACATCAGCAATAAACGCCACTTCACGGGGATCAGCTTTGGGTAGCGTTGGTGCCAGAGGTTTTGCCACGCCCCAGTGGCTCCTTTGGTACGTTTGTGTTTGCTTTGGGCTGCAATTGCAGGTTGAGTGTGAGCTGTTGGTTTGGACAAGTTTGCGGAGTTCCCTTGTTTCTGGAATGTTACAGCAGTTACTGGCGTCATATTAAATTGAGGGGCGGTTTGTTGGGCCTCGCTAAATTGGGGAGGCCCATCCAGATTGGAATTAACTCCAGCCAGTTGGGAGGAGGGAGATGTTTCATCACCATCCCAATCTATTTGGGTAAATTCAGCCCGAGTATTTGCTGTAATTTCGTGGGTAAAACTCACTGGCTGATTGGTGAATTGGTCGTTTTCAGCATATTGAGATAAAGTGCCGACTTGAGAAGTGCTGATTATGGGGTTTAAATGGGACAGGTGAGATTGGAACTGGTGTGAAGTTCCAAAATCTGAACCATTTAAATCCCCATTGGGAAGAGTAGATTGTCCCAATTTGGTGCTTAGTGAACCAGAATGTGCGGCTAATCCAACCTTACATCCAAGAGTTTGGGGGCCAGGTGATTGTTGGGCCTCGCTAAATTGGGGAGTCCCATCCAGATTGGAATTAACTCCAGCCAATTGGGAGGAGGGAGATGTTTCATCACCATCCCAATCTATTTGGGTAAATTCAGCCCGAGTGTTTGCTGTGATTTCGTGGGCAAAACTCATTGGCTGATTAGTGAATTGGTCGTTTTCAGCATATTGCGATAAAGTGCCGACTTGAGAAGTGCCAATTACGGGGTTTAAATGGGATGGGTGAGATTGGAACTGGTGTGAAGTTCCAAAATCTGAACCATTTGAATCCTCATTGGGAAGAGTAGATTGTCCCAATTTGGTGCTTAGTGAACCAGAATGTGCGGCTAATCCAACCTTACATCTGAGGATTTGGGGGCCAGGTAGCTGGGTATCGCCCCTCATGGAGGGAGCCAGAAACACGGCGTCAGCAATAATAGATGGGGCTGAATTAGCTGACACAATGGGGGAGGTGAATGTCTGGATGGGCTGAGTTGCATTCAACTGAGCAGACGCCATTAAAACAGCGTGGGTGATGGCCTCCTTGGTTGGAGGGGGCCCAGCGGGTTGGTGGGAGGCAGCACACACAGAGCTGTTAGGCGTGCAGGTTGCAGAAGTGCGATCAGGTGAACTGGCGCTAGTTGGAGTAGCTCCAGGTTGGGGGGTGGTGCCTGCTTTCATGGCTGCTGCTTGAGAGCAGGTGATTCTGGTTGACCCTGAGGTGGGTAACCGAGGGTTGCTTCATTTGGGGGTGGTGCTGGCTCGTTTGGCATAGCCTGCGGGTTCTTTTGCGGGGTTTCCCGCCATATTTGCTAATAGTTTTCGTAAATCTCTTTAGTGGAGCTAAATTTCAGGCTGAATTGATTTTTGAAAAGTGATGCTTAGCAGAAAGAGATATTTAAAGTTACTAATATCCTCTCTAAGGTTATTGACAGAAAATAGGTTCTGGCTTTGCCTGCTAGGGCTGAGTAAAATGCTTGTCTGAGCGGAAAATCTTGCGGAAATTGACCCAAAAATCTAGAAAATCACACAATATAAAGTTACAGAATTTGGCCTAATTTAAAAACTCTGATTTCGTTGAAAAGTGAAAATTTTATGGCTTGGATCAAATTTTAGTTAAATGGTAATTTTTAATTAATGTGTAACCATAGCAAACCTTCCTTTTAGGTTTAGACCCCATATGAGGAAAGCTTTGCTTTTTTTCAGATACTCAGATAAATTTAATAAAGTCTATGGATTTTGGTAAAGGTTCTCCCATACTTTTCTGATAATTTTTAAAATAAACCTCAGTAAAAAGTTCAGAAATGGCAGAAGCCTATTTCCCGCTATGGTTTGGCTCCCCAGTGGGGTGAGAACCCTCTGCCCACTCTGCGGCCTATTCCACCCACTCTGTCATGGTCACATGACATCATAGTGAAGACCAACCCCAAGGATAAGGCTGGGCGCCAGGAGGCCCAGAAGATGAAATACAAGCCCTCCCTGACCTTAGGCATACCCTAGACCAACGCTGGGTATGGGCAAAATATGCCCAGGTTGGTAATAGTGGGGTGCCAAATGCCCAGCCCCTTACCTCAGCCCAGGTGTTGAAATGAACAGTTTATGTAATGAACACAGACAGTTTGGTTCAGTTAGTCAAGAAATGGGGTTTTAAAACCTGTCCCTACAAAATTGCACATTTAGGTCAAATCCAACTTCAATTGATTAAATGAGTGAAGTCAGTTTTGGCATATTCTACCAATTGTGATGATAGTGTGTGCTTATTGGTGGGTCAGTGCTTGGGCCCACTTCAGCGAACCCCTTATTACCCCATTGAGGTTTATTTATGTTTTCCCCAACCAACATTACTTGTTGGTCAACTTCCCAATAAACAATTTCCCTGTTTTACTGTTTTTTATGATTTTTCTAACAATCTTGAGCGTGAACCTCATTGAGGAGATCTCGTGCTCCGTTAACCTTGCCATTTTGGACATAGTAAGATTATCACCTCGTGCACCATTGGTTCGCCCAGGCACCCTCCACCCTGGGTCATTTAGCCCTTCTCTCCATGTGCACCACAACGGTTTTGGATGGTTACTTATCACATTTCTTTGCTTAAGTTATTATTGCTCCAGCACCTTCTGCTGGGCACTAGTAGCTTTAGTATCAATGGCTAGTTTCCTTGTGTGGGATTTGTGCGCCGTGCACCACCATGCTGGAAATAGGAGAGTTATAGACACTCTCCTTACATTAGTCAACCAACCACTTAAACCTATGTGCACAAACTTTTCTTGTGGAACTTTTCCAAAGTGGAAACAGTGGGCGCTGGCTGTGGGCTTTAGCTGTCATTAGCCACACTGCTGTTTCCTCTTTTTCCCAAAGGTTGGAGCAACTTGGCGTTATTATGGTTGCCTCCAACTGGAAAGTATCCACCCTTCATGCTTGTACCTGGTGGATACAGATGCTTTAAGGTCCAAAAGTTGTGATTCCCCAACTTTCCGCCAATTTTATCAAATTTAAAATAAATAAACGAGTTTTCCTTCAACAGCGCGTTCAGATGATGCAGGTGGAATTGGTGCAGATGGGCCTGGGGGTGTTGGCCTTGAATAATGTTGGGCCTTCCATTGCAGTTGGGGGAATAGGGTCATTCACGTCTAAAAACGCGTTTTATGACAAAATTTTTATCCAAACCTCTGAGTTTTTTACTAGCTCTTATGGACTGGATGAGAACCCTATTCTAGTATATCAAATAAACCCTGAGAACCCTCAATTTGACCCCTACCAAGATCTGGGGCACTCAGGAAGTGGAATAAAACTTCTTTTTAAATATGATAATGTTTATGCACCTGCAGAAGGCATGGTGGGGTATGTGGCCTCAGTAGTAAGAGTGGCCAACTATCCCTCCCCTTCTATGATTTCAAAACACACTTGGTTGATGTGCTAATGCCAGAGGATGAATTTGTTGGTGATGTTCTGGCGTTGTCTGCTATTAATAAAGACCATTCATGGTTTTTTCTACTTTCTGCTACCCTTTCATCCCCTTTAGGGAAATTCAGCACCACTGTACTGGTGGATACTGGAGCCTCTAATAACTTTATGGACCAATGCCTAGCTGACTACCTGGAGCTGAGTTACTTGACAGGTGGTGTGGTTAAGGGAGGGGCGTCCCAAGGTATTCCCACCCTGAATATTAGAGGGACAGTGGACTATCATGTTGGCAAGTACCACTTGTCCAATCACTTCCAGGCTATCAAAAACCTCTTTTTCCCTGTCATGGTTGGATGATTTAATAGTGGGAACTGATGCTAAAGATAAGGCTGGGCGACAGGAGGCCCAGAAGGTGAAACTTAAGGCTCTTCCTGACCTGAAACACACCTTAGATCAACGCTGGGTGCAAGCCAAGCATGTCCAGGTTGATACTAATGGGGTGCACAACGCCCAGCCTCTTATCTTGGCCCAGGCACTGAAATGAACAATTTATGTTACAAATGAAGACAGTTCAATTCAGTTAATTGGAGAGCAAGGGTTCAAATCCCGTTCAATTTATGAAATTCTAAGTTCAGGTAAAATACGGCTTTAATCAATTACTCAAGTGAAGGCACTTTTGGTGTATTTTACTAAAACATATGGAAGCATCTGTTTATTGGAGCGTCAAGGCTTGGGCGCACTTCCGCAGAATCTGAATTTCCCTGGCCCACTTTAAGATATTTTTTGTGACCAATATTCCTCGTTGGTCAACTTTCTTAAATAAATTACCCGTTATTTTACATTTTTCCAATGGTTCCTTGGGCGAACTTGGTGGTGGACCTCTTTGTGGAGGTCTCCAACTATGTGGGCCACTTCCTCTTATCACAATTTACCCAAATCCCAGGTGCTTTCTTGGGCCATTTAGGTCCCCTCCAGATCAAGGCACCCAAGTCTACTAGCGCCAAGCTACACTTGGTTATGGACTCCCCTTTTGGGTCCACTCAAGTTGGGATGTTTCTTACTTACCTGGTCTTATATGTGGCGCTCTACACCCTGGCCTGGGGTACCTTTTGCCCAGGCACCATTTGAGGTGCCTCATTTCCCATTCTATTAATGGCTAGTTCCCTAGCAATGTGGGTTTGCATCCCACATCATCTTGCTGGGAACAAGAGAGTTACAGACACTCTCTTGACATTAGTTGACCAACCCCTTTATTATATGAGCATACAAATTATCCATGTGGGACTTTCATTATTAGTAAATTGGGTGCGCTGGCCATTTGTCACTGCCACTTTGGTGCTCACCACAGTTTTCTTGTTAGGTTTTGTATTAATGCACCTCGGTGTTATTCTTGCAATTACCAATTGGGAAGTGTCCACCCTTCCTGCTCATACCTGGTGGTCTCAAAATTTTTGTGATCATCTTGTCAAAACCTTTGGGGTAGTTTCCCCACCCCAACCTGGAAGGGGCCAGGTAATTTGGCCATCATTGGATCAAATCATATAAATATGGAGACCAAAAAGTCACGTGTGCCTCTTAAAATGAGGGAATCTTATCCTTCTAATCCTTCAACTGCTTCTAAATTTGGAACTATACAGGGGTCTAGCCCCAAGAATAAAGTAAAGGTTTCAGACAATTCCGCCACGATGATGTCACCCATGGTCAGCCCTATAAATATTGCGTCCTTGACTAGTGATATTTCCTTGAATCTTGAGATGCTTCCCACTGATTTCCTCCCCATCTCGGTGGAAATCGGGAATATTGGAGGGTCCAAACCCAAATTTAACAAAAAAAAAGATTCTGTTATCATTTTTTCTCCCCAACATATTTCTGAGGTGCATGCTGAGGCATTGATTCAGGGCTTGTGGGTGATGGCCCTGGTTAGCGATGCACACCAAACCCTCAGAATTAGTGTGGGTTCATTAGAACTGGAAAATGCGCTTTATAACATAAGCAATATATCCCATAATGAGCCGTTTATATGCTCATATGGTTTGGATGAGGATTCTATTTCAGTATATCAGATCACTCCTGAGAACCCTCATTTGACCCCTACCATGATTAGGGGTTCTCAGGAAGTTGAAAAGAAACTTCTTTATAAATATAAAGATGTATATGCACCTGCAGAAGTTGTGGTGGGATATGTAGTCTCAGTAGTGAGAGTGGCTCATTATCCCTCCCCCTTCTTTGATTCCAAAACATACCCTGATGGCTTATTTAAACTGGATGAAGAATTTTCTGGTGAATTGATGGCGTTTTCTGCATTGGATAAATCCCATTCTGGATACTTCTTGTTGACTGCTACCCTTACTTTCTCTTATGGAAAGTTCAGCACAACTATTTTGGTGAATACTGGTGCCTCAAATAATTTTATTGACCAAAACCTTGCTGACTACCTTAAGTTGAGTTACTCATCAGGTGGTATGGTTATATGTGGGGCTTCTCAAGGTATCCCCACACTAAACGTCAGAGAGTCAGTCAATTTTCAGGTAGGTTCTTATCTATTGTCTGACCAGTTTCAAGCTATCAGAAACCTTTTGTTTCCCATTATTTTGGGTGTTGAGTGGTGACAGAAGTTTGACATCAAAACTAAGTTTGAAAGAAAATACTTTATCCTTATCTTTGACAAACGGTCACCAATTGATTGATTCTTTGTCTGAGGATAACGCCCAAGGCAAATTACCCCATTGGCCCAATGTTCCCAGTCCGTATCTTGCCCCTTTGCTGAAGCCCACTGTGGGACTTTCCTTACCTTCCTGTTTGGAGGAGTTGGCATCTTCGTTTGATGCAGCTTCAGCTAGTATGCTACCAGAATATTCCGAGTTTGATTGTGAATTTAAACTTACTGTGGATCTGGTGCATATTTCTTCCCCTATATACCCATTGAATGTATGGGAGGAAGAGGTTTTAGATATATGGGTGAAGGAGCAGTTGGCCAAAGGTGCCATCTTTCAGCGTACCTCCCCTGTTTGCTCCCCACTTCTCTTTGTGGAGAAGGCTGATAGAACTTTACATCCGTGTGTCAATTATGGAAATTTAAACAATGTGACTGTACCCAATCTCCATCCCATCCCTCTAGATTCCCAGATTGCGCACTATATGGAAAAAGCAAAAGTTTTCTCCAAGTTGGACTGCTACAATGCATTCAATCAAATCTGGATAAAGAAGGGCCAGGAGTGGTTAACCGCATTCTGCACCAGAAAAGGGATTATCCGGTTCTGGGTTATGTCCTTTGGTCTTAAGAATGCCCCTGCCATCTTTCAACGCCGCATTGATGTTGCGTTGGGAGACTTGTTGGAGGTATGCGCGGTTGCCTACATGGATGACATTCTGGTGTTTTCCCCCAATCATGAGTCACATGCAGTACACCTTCAACAATTAGTGGAGAGATTGAGGGCCGCTTGCCTTACCCTCAAAATTAGTAAATGTGAATTCTTCAGGTCCCAGGTTACTTTTCTGGGCAATGTCATTTTTGACCAGGGCCATATGATAACTCCTGACAAGGAGAAGGCTATTTGTGAGTGGCCTACCCCCACCTCAGTCAAGGAATTGAGGAGCTTTTTGGGGACGTGTACGTTTCTCAAGAAGTTCACACCCAATCTCTCTGAGGTGGCAGCACCCTTATATAAGGCCAGCGGTGCCAAGGTGCTTCAGTGGTTTACCATTTTGGAGGATGCTTTCCAAGTGGTAAAGTGCACCTTGTTATCCACATCCATCCTTCGCCATGTTGACCATGCAAAGGAGTTCATTGTGGCCTCAGATGCTTCCAACTTCGCCATCTCAGCTGCCCTGTTACAGGTGGGTAAAGATGGGTCTGAGCATCCAATGGGATATTTTTCTATGAAAATGTCTCTGCATGAGTTAAATTACGCCGTATATGACAAGGAGTTATTAGCAGTGGTGGAGGCGCTGATTTATTGGCGTCACCACTTACATGGCTCCTCCCAACCATTCCAGGTTTGCACAGACCACCGAGCCTTGTTGTACTACCATGCTCCACATGTTCTAACACCACGTCAAACCCGTTGGCATGAGACCCTTGCCCTATTTACATTTTCCTATGAGTTCACCAAGGGCAAGGAGAATGGTTTGGCGGATGCTTTGAGCCGCAACCCTGCTTTGGCTCCCAATCCAAAGGAGGTAGAGATTCACAACACCCAGTTGATGATTCCACCAAGTATAATTCTGTCTCAACTTCCTAAGTCCAGGATACATACGCCAGCGCTCATGCCTCTGGAAAATGCAGCAGAATATAGTATGTTTAGAAAGGTAGTTCTTTCTCAGCTGTTATCAGCTGAGTATGCTGTTGTTCTCACTAAGAGCGCCCTGAATCAGGAGGACTTATCCAGGGGTTATCACGTGAAGGATGAGATGGTGTGGTTTCAGGGGCGCCTATAGGTTCCTTCTGGACCACTGCGCTTGAGGTCATCCAGGACCATCAAGACGGAATCACTGTTGGTCATCCTGGAAAAGCAAAGACCTTGGAGTTGATATGACGCACTAAAAATTGGAAGGGCTTGCCCGTTCAGGTAGGACGGTACTGTAAAGAGTGCCTGATCTGCAATAAAATGAAACCCAATCGGCAACCTTTAGCAGGGTTGCTGGTACCAGTCCAAAAGGCTGAAGGGCCCTGGATTTCCCTATCAGTGGATATCATTGTGGAGTTACCCGTTTCAGATAGGTATGATTCAATCATGGTGTTAGTGGACCGCTTTACAAAGTTCGCCCACTTTATTCCTTGCAGAACAACCATAACTGCTGCTGAAATGGCCAGGCTCTTCGTCGCCCATGTATTTGCACTTCATGGGGTTCCTCGAGAAATCATTAGTGACTGGGGACCCCAGTTCACCTCCATCTTTTGGGAAGAGTTGTGTAAGACTCTTCAGATTTGCCCTTGCCATTCAACTGCCTATCACCCCCAATCAGATGGGCAGACTGAGCGAGTGAGCCAGTGCTTGGAACAATTTCTGCGTTGTTACACCACCGTAGACCATTCAGATTGGGCTCCTCACCTTCCCATGGCCCAGTTTAGCTACAACACTTTGCATTCACCAATCAGTTGTTCACCCTTTTTTGCTAACCATGGCTTTAACCCTGCTTTTAACATGGAGCCCAGCTGTGGTTCCAAAGTGGAAGCGGTGCTGAACTTTGCTAAGACTCTCAAGAAGGTCCATCAGGGGGTGTCCACAAGTTTGGAGGTGGCTATGCTGGTTTATAAGGAGAATGCCGATGGAAAGCGCTGAGTGGGTCCAGTATACAAGGAAGGGGATCTCGTGATGCCTGATGCTTGCTACATCCCTATCAAGCAGCCATGTAAAAAGCTGGGTCCAAAGAGGATTGGTCCTTACCATGTAGTTAGAAAGGTAGGACATTCTTCATACCAGCTAGATCTTCCCTCCACTTTTTGGATCTTCTCCATCTTTCACGAAAGCAAATTGACATTGTTTGAGGGCCCTCCTCCTGTGACTCCTGAAGCTTATCTTGTGTATAGGGCACCGGAATGGGAAGTGGAGGAAATAGTAGCCTCCCACCGGGTTAAGCGACGCCTTGAGTATCTGGTATCCTGGAAAGGGTTTGACGCAGCAGAGAACAGTTGGGTGCCAGCATGGGATTGTGTACATGCCCAAGACCTGATTGAATCATTTCATAATCGTTTCCCTGAGGCTGCAGGATCTCAGCCTAAGCCAGCCATTGCTGCTATGAAGTTGCCACCAGCACATAAGAACTTCTACTTAGCAAACGCCCCTGGAGGGGGTGGAGCCCAAGAAGGAGGAGAGGGTAATGTCATGGTTGGATGACTTAATAATGGAAACTGATGCTAAAGATAAGGCTGGGCAACAGGAGGCCCAGAAGGTGAAACTTCAGACTCTTCCTGACCTGAAACACACCTTAGATCAACGCTGAGTGAAAGCCAAGCATGCCCAGGTTGATACTAATGGGGTGCACAACGCCCAGCCTCTTATCTTGGACCAGGTACTGAAACGAACGATTTACGTTACAAACAAAGACAGTTTGATTTGGTTAATTGGAGAGCAAGGGTTTGTATCCCATTCAAGTTATGAAATTTTAAGTTTGGGTAAAATACAGCTTCAATCAATTACTCGAGTGAAGAAACTTCCAGTGTATTTTACTAAAACGGACAGAAGCGTCTGTTTATTGGAGCGTCAAAGCTTGGGCGCACTTCCGCAGAACCTGAATTTCCCTGGCCCACTTTAAATATGTTTTTTGTGACCAACATTCCTTGTTGGTCAACTTTCTTAAATAAATTTACCCATTATTTTACGTTTTTCCAATGGTTCCTTGGATGAACTTAGTGGTGGACCTCTTCGTGGAGGTCTCCAACTATGTGGGCCACTTCCTCTTATCACAATTTACCCAAATCCCAGGTGCTTTCTTGGGCCATTTAGGTCCCCTCCAGATCAAGGCACCCAAGTCTACTAGCGCCAAGTTACACTTGATTATGGACTCCCCTTTTGGGTCCACTCAAGTTGGGATGTTTCTTACTTACCTGGTCTTATATGTGGCGCTCTACACCCTGGCCTGGGGTACCTTTTGCCCAGGCACCATTTGAGGTGCCTCATTTCCCATTCTCTTAATGGCTAGTTCCCTAGCAATATGGGTTTGCATCCCATATCACCTTGCTGGGAACGAGAGAGTTACAGACACTCTCTTGACATTCCCTATCATTTTGGGAATGGAGTGGTGGCGGAAGTTTGATGTTAAAACCAACTTGAAAGAGAAACCTTATCCCTTACATTAAATAATGGTCGCACAATAGTTCTTACTTTGTCTGAGGCTAACACCCAGGGCGAATTGCCCCACTGGCCCAACCTTCACCCTTATAGCCTTGCCCCTTTGCTGAAGCCCTCAGTGGAGGATCCTATACCTTCTTGCTTGGAGGGTTTGGAATCCTCTTTTGATGCAGCATCTGCCAACGCACTCCCTGAGCCCTCTGAGTTCGATTGTGACTTCAAGCTCATGGTGGATCTGGTGCTTATATCTTCCCCCATTTACCCATTGACTGTCCGGGAGGAAGAGGCGTTGGATGTGTGGGTGAAGGAACAGTTAGCCAAAGGTGCGATTTTTCAGCGTACCTCCCCTGTATGCTCCCCACTTCTCTTTGTTGAGAAGTCTGATGGTACTCTACACCCATGTGTAGACTACGGGGACCTTAACAATGTCACTATACCAGATCTCCATCCCATCAATTTGGACTCTCAGATTGCGCACTATTTGAAGAAGGCTAAGGTCTTTTCCAAGATGGACTGCCTCAATGCATTCAATCAGATCCAGATTAAAAAGGGACAAGGGTGGTTAACTGCATTCCATACCAGAAAAGGGATCTTCCAGTTTTGGGTCATGGCCTTTGGGCTTAAGAATGCCCCTGCTATCTTTCAACGCCGCATTGATGCAGTGTTGGGGGACTTGTTAGGGGTATGCGCGGTTGCCTACATGGACGACATTCTGGTGTTTTCCCCTGATCAGGAGTCCCATGCAGTACATCTTTGGCAAGTGGTGAAGCGGTTAAAGGCAGCCAGCCTTACGCTGAAAATTAGAAAGTGCGAATTCTTCAAGTCCTAGGTCACTTTTCTGGGCAACGTCATGTTTGACCAAGGATACATGATAACTCCAGACAAGGAGAAGGCTATTCATGAGTGGCTGACCCCTACTTCAGTAAAAGAATTGAGGAGCTTTCTGGGGATGTGTACGTTCCTCAAGAAGTTCACGCCAAACATTTCTGAGGTGGCTGCACCTTTGTATAGGGCTGGTGGGGCCAAGGTGCTTCAGTGATCCCCCATTTTGGAGGAGGCTTTCCAAGAAGTGAAGTGCACCCTGTTATCCACGTCTGTTCTTTGCCATGTTTACCCTTCAAAGGAGTTCATTGTGTCTACTGATGCCTCCAACTTTGCCATAGCGGCTGCCTTATTAAAAGTAGGCAAAGATGGGATAGAGCATCTGGTGGGATATTTTTTAGGAAAATGTCTTTGCCAGAGTTGAATTACGCCGCTTATGATAAGGAGTTACTGGCGGTGGTGGAGGCACTGACTTATTGGCATCACCACTTGCATGGCTCATCCCAACCTTTCTGGGTACATACAGACCACCATGTCTTGCTGTACTACCATGCTCTTAATGTCCTAACCCCATGGCAGACCCATTGGCATGAGACCCTTGCCCAATTTGCATTCACTTATGAGTTCACCAAGGGCAAGGAGAATGGGTTGGCGGATGCTTTGAGCCGCAACCCTGCTTTAGCGCATGATCCCAAGGAGGTAGAAGTTTATAACACACAGTTGATGATTCCGCCAAATAAAATTGTGTCCCAACTTCCCTCTCCCCCGGCCAGTGGGCCAGCGCTTGCCCCTCTGGAAAATGCGTAGTAATATAGTATGTTCAGAAAGGTAGTCCTTTCTCAGCTGCTAGCAGCCAAATATACTATGATACTTGCTAAGAGCATTTTAAACCAAGAGGATCTCTCCAGGGGCTATCACGTGAAGGATGATATGGTGTGGTTTCAGGGGTGCCTATAGGTTCCTTCTGGCCCACTTCGCCTGGAAATCATCTGGGACCATCATGATGGACTCACTGTTGGTCATCCTGGTAAAGCAAAGACGTTGGAGTTACTATGACGCACATACAATTGGAAGGGCTTGCCTGCTCAGGTTGGGTGGTATTGTAAGAGTGTTTGATCTGCAACCAAATGAAGCCAAATTGTCAACCTTTAGCGGGGTTGTTGGTACCAGTCCAGAAAGCTAAAGGGCCCTGGACTTCCCTATCAGTGGATTTCATTGTGTAATTACCTGTTTCCGATGGTTATGATGCCATCATGGTGGTGGTGGACCTCTCTATTTACAAAGTTTGCCCACTTTATTCCCTGAAGAACAACAATAACTGCAGCTAAGATGGCTAGGCTCTTCATATCTCACTTGTTTGCCCCTCATGGGTTCCCCCATAAAATAATTAGTGATTTGGGAACTCAATTTACCTCCATCTTTTGGGAAGTGTTTTAGACTCTTCAGATTCGCCCTTGCCATTTGACTGCCTATCACCCTCAATCAGATGGGCAGATAGAATGAGTGAACCAGTGCTTGGAGCAGTTCCTGCAGTGTTACACTGTCACAGATCATTCAGATTGGGCTTCTCACCTTCCTATGGCCCAATTTAGTTACAACAACATGTTGCATTCTTCAATCAGTTGTTCCCCTTTTTGCCAGCCATGGCTTTAACCCACCTTTAACATGGAGCCCAGTTGTGGGTCTAAGGTTGAAGCAGTGGTAGACTTTACCAAGACAATCAAGAAGGTCCACCAGGGGGTTTCCACAATCTTGGAGGCAGCAATGCAAGTGTATAAGGAGAATGCTGATGGGAAGCGCTGAGTGGGTCCTGCATACAAGGAAGGGGATCTCGTGATGCTTGATGCTTGTAACATCTATATCAAGCAGCCATGCAAAAAGCTGGGACCAAAGAGGATTGGCCTCTACCGCGTTGTTTAAAAGGTGGGCCATGCCTCATACTAGTTATATCTTCCTTCTTCATTTTGAATCTTCTCTGCGTTTCATGAGAGCAAACTGACATTGTTTGAGAACCCCCACCAGAGACTCCTAAGGCCTATCTTGTGGATGGGGTGCCAGATTGGGAGGTGGAAGAAATAGTTGCCTCCCGCCGTGTTAAAAGAAGACTGGAGTACCTGGTATCCTGGAAGAGCTTTGACGCTGCAGAGAACAGTTGGGTTCCAGCATGCAACTGTGTGCATGCCCAAGATCTGATTGAAGCCTTCCACAAGTGTTTCCCCCAGGCTGTTGGATCTCAACCTAAACTGACCGTTGCCACCATGAAGTTGGCCCCTGCCCACAAGAACTTTTCCCTTGCGCAAGCCCCTGGAGGGGGTTGAGCCCTGTCAAGAGGAGAGGGTAATGTCATGGTCACATGACATCATAGTGGGGACCAACCACAAGGATAAGGCTGGGCGCCAGGAGGCCCAGAAGATGAAATTACAAGCCCTCCCTGACCTTAGGCATACCCTAGACCAACGCTGGGTATGGGCAAAATATGCCCAGGTTGGTACTAGTGAGGTTCCAAATGCCCAGCCCCTTATGTCAGCTCAGGCGTTAAAACAAACAGTTTATGCAACAAACACAGATGGTTCAGTTTGATTAGTTGAGAAATGGGGTTTTAAAACCTGTTCCATTTATGAAATTGCACATTCAGGTCAAATCCAACTTCAATTGATTACATGAGTGAAGTTGGTTTCAGTGTATTCTACCAATTGTGATGATAGTGTGTGCTTATTGGTGGGTCAGTGCTTGGGCCCATTTCAGCGAACCCCTTATTCCCCCATTGAGGTTTAATTATGTTTTCCCCAACCAACATTCCTTGTTGGTCAACTTCCCAATAAAAAATTTCCCGTTTTACCATTTTTATTTATAATTTTTCTAACAATCCTGTGCGCAAACCTCTTTGAGGAGGTCTCATGCTCCATTAACCTTGCCATTTCAGACACAGTAAGATTATCACCTCATGCACCATTGGTTCGCCCAGGTACCCTCCAACCTGGGTCATTTAGCCCTTCTCTCCGTGTGCACTGTGACAGTTTTGGCTGGTTACTTATCACATTTCTTTGCTTAAGTTATTATTGCTCCAGAACCTTCTTCTGGGCACTAGTAGCTTTAATATTAATGGCTAGTTTCCTTGCGTGGGCTTTGTGCACCGTGCACCACCACGCTGGAAATAGGAGATTTATAGACACTCTCCCTACACACTCCTTGGCCTATCCTGCCAACTCCACCAAGCCTTATTTTGCCACTTTTTAAACCAAACCTTACACCACATTTTCTAGCTCTTGGACACTTGTCCCTGATGGTTGTGTCCATTTTGGTGTGCGTTTTGCCTACCAAATTTATATTGAAACATAACCCAGAGCGCCTGGAATGTTACCTTATTTTGTTAGGTCATTAGACCATGTTGTTACACCTTTAGCCTGGTTCTTTACCTTCTGCAACCTCCTGTACTCCAGTTTCCCTGACAGGGGGCAGCTGGCCTTCTCAGACCTCTTTTGGATGGGAAAAGGAATGCCACCCAATCCAAGCAGAGGGGGCGCTCCCCCTGGACTTAAACTACAGCACCAAATTTGATAAAACTTTGCACAACTGTCAGGGAGATTATATATGAAGTTTAGAACGTCCTGCCAGTTGGGATGCAAAAGCATCCAAAAGGCAAGCCAGAATGGCAGAGGCATTGCTGCTCAAATGATGTTGACTTGTGCGGGAAAATGTGTGATGATTGTGCACCAGTGAATTGTAAATGTAAGGATAAACCTGGAAAGGAACCAGGCTGTTGCAACTTCATACCCAGTGGCCCTTGGTGCAGGGAGTTGTGAAATAGGGTTTGTTGGTTTGAAACCCTCCATAGGAGAGTTTGGTAAAAAAATGGAGGCAAGGGGGTGAATCCTCACTTGAAGTGAAGACAGATGGGCCCGCGGGATTCCAATATCCTGCTGGTGGATGGCCTCAACAATAGGGTTGAATTCCCAGAAGTTTCTTACATGATGCATCCAGCTGGCTACATCAGGAGCTATCTTTACTATCATGACTGGTATTGCCCAGCCAATGTAGAGCCCAAGGGACCACATTGTTAGTGCCATAGGGGGTTTGGCAAGTAAAATTTGAAATAAATCAAAATATTGAGAACTCAGGAAGATTTACTAATGAATAGTAAATTTAAGAAAGGTTAAAAAAATTTCTCAGTGTGTTACAACTGTTTAAATAGACAATCATATGGGGAATAACTTGGTAAAGCACAGGATTGGAACCCTCAAGATTTGACCTAACCCAGTAAACTTTAGAGGGGGAAAACAAATTCAATCTGAACCAACTTTAAAGCAGTCAGTGGCAGGCTGAGTCACTGTCAGTTTAACCTTGGATGCCTGATTTGCAGTTTTACTGCATTTTCAACAGTTAGCGCAACAGCGTCTCACTAGATGGGCAACAGGAATCTCCTAAGGCCACCCCACATAGGGGCAGTCCCAAAAGGTCAGAAAAAGGATTAGGATACTTAAATCACCCATACCTGTCACTTTGGTGTCCATTTGGCCAAGTAAGATGCATCGAATGATTAACCTAATTTTTGAGGTGAGAGTTTTAGGCTGGTGGCAACATTTATCTTAGGAGGTATATGCCTGCAGGGCTTTGTCCCCAATGTTTTTGAGGGGAGTTTTAAATCAGCAGCAACATCTCCCAATGGCCTGATGTAATTGGCAAGCTTTACCAAGGATTTTGCCATGATTGGAAAATGTTATCATCCTTGGGACCAATGTGAGAGACAAAGCTGCTTGCATAGAGGCCATGAAGGTAAAGTTTAAAACCTGCCTTCTTGATCTCAAGCATACTATAGACCAACGCTGGGTGAAGGCAAAATATGTCCAAGTTGGTCCTATGGATGCAAGCAAAGTTTGGCCCTATATGAAAGCAGGGGTGTTAAAACAAACTAGCTTTGTAATGAATGAAAACAGTTTGCTTCAATTTCTAGGAGAACAGGGCTTTAAAACCCATTCAGCTTTTGACATTTTCAGCTCAGTTCAGCCACTCTTATGATCAATTACCCAAGTTCAGTCAATTACCAGCTATAGTGTATTTCCCAATAGAAGTGTGCACCTATTGGCGCACCTCAGCTTAGACCCACTTCCTCTAATTGATTGTTTCTCCAAATTTCCTTAAATTTCTCATATAAAGACCAATCTCCCCTGTTGGTCAACTTCTCCCATAGTAATAAACCCTTTGCTAGTACACCATTTTTTATTATGTTATCTTGGACAATCCTGTGTGTGGACCTCTCCAAGGAGGTCTTGTGCAACATTAACCATTTACTTTTGACTACTTTAAATTTATTGACTTATGCACCGTTGGGCCACCCAGGATCCTCTAGCCTAGGGCGCCCATATCTTACTCTTCTGAGTCTCACATGTCTCCCTTTTGGTTAACTCTTCTATGGATAACCCTTTTCTATCTAAGTTACTCTAGCTCAAGCTCCCTCTGCAGGGCTCTAGTAACTTTTGTACTATCAATTAGTTCCCTGGCATTGGACCTGTGCACTATGCACCTCCACGCTGGGAATAGGAGAGTTATAGACACTCTCCTTACAGATTTGACATGAGGTACATTTTTCCTAAGTGGTACATGCCATTGTACTTTGTCCCTGATGTTTTTGGAGCAGGTTAAAACTGTTGACAACATTTCCTAATGGCCCAATGCCATTGGCAAATTTTACCAAGGATTCAACACCTGAATCATCATTTATTGAATGTTTGAGCCTGTCAGGCTTTATTACTGAGGGTTTATGACTTTCAGATCTTAATTTTGAGGGCTCAGTGCCATCAACTTTATAACAACCTTTCAGCCCATGGGGTGGCAGATTCCAATTATTTCAGCACAAATTTTCTCAATTTGCCATACTAATTCAGCATAGGCAATTGTGGGACAGGTGGTGGAATCTTCAGGGGGAGCGCTGTTACCCAATGCTCATCTTCCACATGGGTGAGATCGCCCTGTGAGATGAGAGGGACAGCTGCTCTCTTTGGACCCTTTTTAGTGGGGAATGGGAACACTGCCCAGTTTAGGTAGAGGGGATGCCCTATAACTTACAATAACAGCAGGTACTCAGAGGAAAGTTCTCCACTTTATTTAGTTATGATAGGTTGAATATAAATAAATTTTTGTAAAGAGATTACTGTTATATTTTAACACAAGAATTTTGTCAGTCTATATGACATATATCATATAAGTCATCACCTTTATACGTTTATATAGGGTTTAATTACATATTTATTTTCAAAACTAAATTTATTTTTATATAAACTAAAAATCTTATAATGTTATATTTAAACTGTTGCAATAGTTTATAACAAACTTATATATTAAACTATTATAGTATTTGAGCTATACTTTAAAGTTTAAAATTTAATATAGCATAGAAATGGTTAACTTTATCTACTGAAATTTAGTAATGAATTCCAAAAGGTGTATAACCCTATAAATAAATTATAAAGTTAAGCAACACTAAGAAATAAGCTAGCAATTGACATTATTTTTATAGGCCAACTTTATTTCCTGATCGTACTCTACCTTAACTTATACTATCAAAAATAAAAAAATAACAATAGGCTGATTACATAGCCTAATTAAAGGCTTCAAATATTAATTGCCACTGTACAATCAAATCATTAACTATAGGCGGAGTTACCCGACGTTGCTCGATTGAGCTCGCACTGACAACCTAAAGGCTTTGCCAGCACTACGCTCAACCCACTCGGACAAACAGCTTCACCGTTGCCCTCGTGGCTGGTGAGCTGGTTACACTAAATCTAGTTAATCTATAATAATCTACTTGAAACCAAAACCCAGATTTTTGTTTTCAGGTAAGCAATTTGGTGAATGATTCGATAATATTCGTCAATTCTCACCCACTCGCCCAAATAGATTAAACCTATCCGGCTCGATTAGTTTCAGGTGAGCATTTGGTGAATGATCAGATAATATTCGCCAATTCTCAACCACTCGCCTAAATAGTTTGAACCTATCAGACTCGAAGGTTTCAGATGTCAGTCAGTGAATGGGTTTTAAGTAGATACGGGTTGAATTTTTAAGGAAATCGGTCACCCTATTGAAAACAAAACCGTAGAATATCGGAACTGGTTCATACTCGGAACCCGGTCCCTTTCGTTCCAAAATTGGGTTTGAAAATTTATATTGTTACCCAACATAAATAAACCTCTTAAAGTGTAAACTAATCGGGTGTAACAATTTCTGAGAAGCCTATAAAATCATCATTTAAAAAAATCAAGGTCGGAGGTATGATTTGTATGAGGCTTCGGATGTATAATCGGTCGAGAATTAAAAGGTTCCTTGATTTCAAATCTCAGAAGCCTTAATCTAGTTGAACCTTCTTCACTCATTAAATAGGGTTGGTTTCCATCAAAACGAAGTTCGATTGGTTGGTCTAACCTCAACTATGGAATTTGTTGAATACCCACCCCACTTATGAGGTGGCTTGTTGGGTCTGGGGTCAGGTCGATTGAATTTCAAATCATGCATCGGATAGTTTGAGGATCTCAAAATCTAAGGCGTGATATAGCGTGTTTAATTCATGGCACATGATTGGGCAGAAGCTTGAATGGTAAAACCAATAGGTAAAAGGTATAGTAGGATAAAGATTCTCCGAAAGCTAGCCTAATGAATTTGCCGCCATTCTGACGGAAGGGGAAAGGGTTGAGGCTGGCTTTAAAGCTGAAGCTTCGAGCCATTACATCATACGATACGCCTCCCGGGTTAATGTGGTCATAGCAGTCCACATCCTTATCCTCTCATAGATGGCCCAGACGACGGAAGCTGCCGAATATTTGGCCAAGAAGACGGGATACCACTCCGACTCAGGTACACCTTTGCATATTTTGATACAAACAAAAGCTCATGCTCCTTAGATTTAGCCGCGAAGCAAGGTTTGGCGCTTCAAACTGGTACCCGCTCTTTGCGCGCAGCAATTCACCCCCAAACCTCTCAACGCCGCTCTTCAACCTACCAAGATGGCGGGGTTGCTGAGGACATGCCGCTTCATGATTCTCCACCTCAAACCCATACCCTAGCCGCACAGAGCTTCTCGGGCCTCGCACGCAAAAGCCACGACCAGCTGTCCTGGGGGAACTCCAGCAGAACGTCGCTACAGAACAGCAACACCTTACACCAAAGGGGGCTAAAATGTATTTCACGCTCCTTTGACAACCTTCACTCCCTGGAAAGAGGTGGGCACGAGCGGCGTTTGAAGACGGCGGCCCCACCTACCGAATTGGAGGGGCTCTATTTGGAAGCACCCCAGTCGGCGCAAGAGGAACGCCTTCCTCAGCCTCAGATCCCCACCAAGGAGGCCCTCGAGAACTATCGCCAGAACGCCAAAAAGAGCCACGATCCCGAGGTCCAGCTCGATTTCGCAAAGTACCTCATCGAGACGGCCGCAATCGTCTTGGCCAATTATGAGGAGCAGGTCGATCCTCAAACCGCGCGCAACCTTCACAACACCCTTATCGCCGAAGCCCTCAAGTGGATCAAACGGCTGTCAAGCCAAGGCATCGGGTTGGGGAAGGGCGCCTATCCCGACGCCCAGTTCTTTTTGGCCAACTGTTACAACAACGGCTCTTTGGGCCTTCAGGTCGACCACGACAAGGCCTTCAACCTTTACGTCCAGGCCTCCAAGCAGAACCACCCCGCGGCCACTTACCGCACCGGGGTATGCTATGAGTTTGGCGCCGGTACCAAGCGCGACCACCACCGCGCCCTGCAGTTCTTCCGCAAGGCGGCCGCCCTGGGCGACACCGCCGCCATGTTCAAGGTGGGGATGGTGCTTCTGAAGGGGGGCCTCGGGCAGCAGCCCAACCCGAGGGAAGGGATAACCTGGTTAAAGCGCGCCGCGGCGTCGGCCGACGAGGAGAACCCCCACGCGCTGCATGAGCTCGCGCTATGCTACGAGAAGGGGGGCATCCCCTCCATCATTGCGGATGCGTCCTACGCGCGCGAGCTGTACACCCAGGCGGCGCAGCTCGGCTACGCTCACTCCCAGTTCAAGATGGGCGTGTGCTACGAGCAGGGCCTTCTGACCTGCCCCGTCGACCCCCGTAGGTCGATCGCCTGGTTCACGCGCGGGGCGGAGCAGGGCGACCCCGAGTGCGAGCTGGCGCTCTCGGGCTGGTATTTGACCGGGTCCGAGGGGGTGCTCAAGCAGTCCGACACCGAGGCCTACCTGTGGGCGCGCAAGGCCGCCGACAAGGGGTTGGCGAAGGCCGAATACGCGGTCGGGTACTACTCCGAGGTGGGGATCGGGGCCAAGCCGGACTTGGACGAGGCGAGGCGGTGGTTCATGCGGGCCGCCGCCCAGGGCAACAAGCGCGCCATGGAGCGCGTGAACGACCTCAAGAAGTTTGGCGCCGGCCGCAAAGCTGGGGCAAAGCCCAAGGAGGACGGCGGCTGCTCCATCTCCTAGCCCACTAACCCAGCCCTTAGACCCCGTCATCCCGACCCCCGCTTAGCCTATAATTGCACCCACCGATTAAAGCTGCCACCCAACCGTTCCGGTTTGAAACTATAACTTTGCTTAGCCCCCCCCTTCAGGCGGCGTGGGCCCACCCGCCTCGCGGTGTGCGCCGGCGGGATAAATCTCCCGCATAGGTGCCGATAAATGCCAAGTTGGCCCACCCCCCTCTAAACCACCCCCATAACGAAGCCAACCAAACAGGCGTGCCATTCCACTCTAACCCCATTAACCGTAGCCCACCTTCCAAGGGGGCGGTTTCAAACGGTACTTTTAAGCCCAAACGCGTTCGACGGTAGGCCATCCTTTGGAGTTACCCAACCCGCGCGTGGTTTGACAACTTATAAATCAGCTAACCGTGGCTTATTCAGCAACCGCCAACCTTAGCCCAGTGAGAAGCGACCGGAGCCAGGCTCTACCCTTTGGTAAAGGTATAACGGTTAATCAACTTTGGTAAACCGTGTATTAAAAGAGGATCGGTCGGCTCGACATTGGAGCGTTGGTATCGGATGGCCGGTTGTTTAAAGCGGCCCCTTTCACCCCGGTTTATCGAAAAGTTTTGGAGTTTATAATTTGGGATCCGAACCGGGTTGAATAGCTTATTCCCACTATGAAAGTGTACGTAGAGTTACGCATTGTGATGCTCCCCCGATTCAAATAATGAGATCTGTTACAGGTGTAGAGCTTTTGCTTTAAAGCGTGCTCGTTCGGTGCCACGTTTAGAACCCCCCTGCAAGAAAATAATAAATGGGCGCTACAATTGTCGGTTGGGGTCAAGGTGATGTTAACCCCCGGTAGATAGAGCATATAGTAATGAGGGGGAGTTATAGGCAATGGAGCATCTTTTAATCGTTGCATAAGGTCATTAGACGCTATTATCAACCTCACCTGTGGGAGGTGGAAGGGGGTAGATTTCGAAGGCGATGGGAGTGCCCGGGTTATAGTTTAGGTTAATGCTCACCCAATGTAAAATGGGAGGCGTGGTAAGGTATCAATGGGTTGGTTCAATTAACTGCCGTCCAGAAGGTAGCTCGATTGGCTCAAAGTTAGGTCCCCGGGTCGGGCAAATGGTTTAAACGGGGTTCTAGGAGGCTTGATATTCGTTAAGGTTTGATCGGGAAGTTAAACTTTATCACCTGGCCGAGAAGTTTCAGCTCGGCTTGAAGAAGCTTGGTATCAATGTCAAGGGGCGGGCTTGAGATTGGTATTAAAAGTCTATATATCATTTTCCAGTTTATCCTTGGGGGTTTGGGTGGCTTCACCCCTTGGGTAAAATCGTCAGATGATTCTGCCAAGTTAGCCCTCCCAATAGTCTTCTCATCTGGGGGAGTATCCAGGTATCTAAAATCATCCAATTCAGGAATATCGGTAGATGAGTAGCGATGTAAGAGTCAGCTGTGTACTCCTTTGATAGTGATCCCCAAGGCTAGGGGTTTAATCAAGTTTTCATCCCCACATCTATAGGGGATGATATAAGGCCTTCCCAGATTGAGTCCAGTTTTCCACCGCATAGGGACATAGGATTATGATAGTATGATACTCAGAGACTTCAAAAGTGGGTAAAGGCTGTTTTGCATTTGATGGCTATCCCACTTTTTAACAGTTTTTGCAAGGTTGGTCATAGTTTATGGCTGTAACTGAATAAACTGTTAAGCCAATCTCTTCAGTGCCTTATCAGGATCCTTGGTATTATCACCGGTGGCTTTCATGAGTAGGGCTTGAATACCAGGTTTTCCCATATAAAGCTTTAAATGGTGGCACCTTGAAATTTGGTGATAGCTATTTCCATATGCCATCAAGGCACTTGGAAGCCATTGACCCAATATAATAGATTGGAGAGGCCATCTTGTTGAGGATTGACACCCACCTACCATTTGCATGCTTGGCATCAATTGTTGATGGGTTATAGGGCGCAGAGAATAGTTTTGTATCCAGGGTGGTGGCTAAGATCCTCACAACACTTAAAAGTTTCTCCCATTATTGCATAATTGGACTTTATCCAACCATATCAGATGAAGTTATACAATGTAATAAGCTGGCATTAGCTTTTGCAGCTTAAGTGGGAAGGGCTACAGCTTCAATCCATTTTTTAAAGCGGTTGATTCCCACCATAATGTACCAATTTTCTCCCAAGGTGTCCAGAATCAGACTAATCAATACTTTTAGTGTGGAATGGCTACTTGGGTGCCAAGGCTGATACTTATACTAACCTTGAGTAATTGCCTCTGGCAGGTTATACCAGCATCAAAACCAACAACAACTGAGTCCATGATCCCTTTCCAATAGTAGTTGTCAGGGAGATGGAAGATAAAGTTTAGACTGGCTTGCCAGTCAGGTTGCAAAAGCACCCAAAAGGTGAGCCAGAATTCCAGGGGCATTGCCTCTTAAATGACATTTAAATTGGTTGGGAGATGCTTGACAATGGAGTACCAATGGGCTGCAAATATATCAAACAAACCAGTGAGGAACCTGTCAAGAGAGTGTCTGTAACTCTCTCATTCCCAGCAAGGTGATGTGGGATGCAAACCCACATTGCTAGGGAACTAGCCATTAGGAGAATGGGAAGGAAGGCACCTCAAATGATGCCAGTGCAAAGGGTACCCCAGGCAAGGGTGTAAAGAGCAACATATAATACCAGGTAAGTAAGGAACATCACCGCTTGAGTGGACCCCAGAGGGGCATCATAATCAAGTGTAGCTTGGCATCAGGGGCTTTGGGTGCCTCAATCTGGAGGGGACCTGGGCGGCCCACAGGAGCCTCTGAGATTTTGGTAAATTGTGAGATAAGGTAGTGGCCCACATGGTCGGAGACCTCCCCAAAGAGGTCCACCACCAAGTTTTCTTAAGGAACCATTGATAAAAAAATGTAAAATAATGGGGGTTTTTACTTAAGAAAAGTTGACCAACAAGGAATGTTGGTCACAAAAACATCATTTAAAGTGGACCAGGGAAATTCAGGTTCTGCGGAAGTGCACCCAAGCCTTGACACTCCAATAAACAGATGCTTCCATCCATTTTAGTAAAATACACTGAAAGTGCCTTCACTTGAGTAATCAATTGAAGCCGTATTTTACCCGAGCTCAAAATTTCATAACTTGAGCAGGACTCAAACCCTTGCTCTCCAATCAACTGAATTGAACCATCATCATTTACAATGTAAATCGTTTGTTTTAGTGCCTGGGCTGAGATCAGAGGCTGGGAATTTTGCACTCTATTAGTATCAACCTGGCATGCTTGGCTTGCACCCAGCGTTGATCTAAGGTGTGTTTTAGGTCAGGAGAGAGCCTGAAATTTCACCTTCTGGGCCTCCTGTCACCCAGCCTTATCTCTAGTATCAGTTCCTACTATAATATCATCCAACTATGACAGAACCAAGCTGTTGCAACCTCAAGGCCAATGGGTCTGGGCATAGGGAGTTGTGAGATCGGGGAGAAATATATAAAGGCCTTGACACAATAGGCCCAATTGACTCTGGCAAGGGTCATTGTTGGTAATATAGCTGGGATGACACAGTTGATATGCAGGCTGTGGGGTCACATTGCAGATGTCATGGGGGTTTGGCAAATAAAAATTTCAAACTTAATTAAATGAATTCAAGTGTGGGAAGATTTTTATCAAATTAAAATAAGAAAAGTTGACTGTCAATTTCCTCAGTGTATTAAAACTTCTTAGATAGATGATCAATTTAGGGAATAGCTTGGATAAATGTGGGATTGGGGCCCTCAAGATTCAAACTAACCTGGCAAACTTTGAGTGAGGGGGAGAAAAACAAATTATTTTGAACTGACTTCAAACTTATTGATGGTGGGCTGAGTCACTGTTACTTCATCCATGGATACCCAAATTTTGGATTTCCTGTGGTTCCAATGACTGGAGCAATGGCATCTCACCCAACGGGAAGCAGGAATCTCTCAAGGCTACCCCACATATGGGTAGTCCAAAGAATTATAAGGAGATTGTCTATAGCTCTCCTGTTTTCAGCATGGAGGTGCATGATGCACAGGGCCAATGCAGGAAACTAGTCAATAGTACAAACGTTACTAAAGCCCATCAGAGGGTGCTTAAGCAATAATAGCTTTTGGGAAGGAGTGTTATCATAAGAATGAGTATCCAGATATAAGCGGTGAGGTGCAAGTAATAGGAAAGTAAAGGCACCCTAGGTTGGAGGGAACCTGGGTAGCCCAACAGTGCACAAGTTTATAGTCTAATTGTAGATAAAATTAAAAGGTTAATATTCACCCTAGTGCAGGTTTTGAGTTTGAAACCTGTACTGACTAGAAAAATTCTCGGTGTGGTATATTTTTCTAAGGTCGACCCACCTTGAATATTAAAAAAAAAAAGAAAAAATAGCACAAGACCTCCACAAAGAGGTTCATTCACAGGAATGTCCAAGATAACATAAATATAAAAAAGGTGTACTAAACAGGGGTTTTATTGTAAGGGAGAAGTCAACCAATGTGAGAAATTGGTTTGACATAAGATATTTAAGGGATTTCAGGAAAACAATCAAATGAGGGGAGTGGGCTAAGCTGAGGCGCACCAATAGTTGCATTCTTCCATTGGGCAATACACTATACTGGGTAATTGACCAAACTCAGGTAATTGATTGTAGGGGTGGCTGACCCAAGATCAAAATTTTGAAAATCAAACAGGTTTTGAGACCCCATTTTCCTAGAAACTGAAGTGAACCATTTTTATTCATAACAAAGCTAGTTTGTTTTAACACACCTGCTCTCATACAGGGCCAAACTTCGCTTGCATCCATAGGACCAACTTGGGCATATCTTGCCTTCATCCAGCGTTGGTCTATAGTATGCTTGAGGTCAGGAGGCATGCTAGCTTCACCTTCTTGGCCTCCCTGCATGTGGCTTTGTCTCTCACGTTGGTTCTAAGGATGATATCATTTTCTAACCATGACATTACCCTCTCCTCCCAAAGGGGCTCAACCCCCCCTCCAGGGGCTTGCGCCAGGAAAAAGTTCTTGTGGGCTGGGGTCAACTCCATTGTGGCAACGGTTTTCTTTGGTTGAGATCTGGCAGCCTGTTGGAAACACTTATGGAAAGCTTCAATCAGGTCTTGGGCATGCACACAGTCACACACTGGTACCCAACTGTTCTCTGCAGCGTCAAAACCCTTCCAAGATACCAGATACTCAAGCCTTCTTCTAAAACAATGTGAGGCTACTATTTTATCCACTTCCCACTCTGGCGCTCCATCCACAAGATAAGCCTCAGGTGTCTCTGGTGGGGCCCTCAAACAACGCCAATTTGCTCTCATGAAAGAAAGAAAAAGATCCAAAACTAAGAGGGAAGATCTAACTGGTATGAGGCATGGCCCACCTTTCTAACAACGTGGTAAGGCCCAATCCTCTTTGGTCCCAGCTTTTTGCATGGCTGCTTGATAGGGATGTTAAGAGCATCAAGCATCATGAGATCCCCTTCCTTGTATGCTGGACCCACTCATCGATTACCATCAGCATTCTCATTATATACTTGCATTGCCACCTCCAAACTCATGGAAACCCCCAGGTGTACTTTCTTGATAGTCTTGGTAAAGTCCACTATCGCTTTAACTTTGTATCCACATCTGGGTTCCATGTTAAAGGCGGGGTTAAAACCATGGTTGGCTAAAAAGGGGAACAACCAATCGAAAAATTCAAATTGTTGTTGTAGCTAAACTGGGCCATAGGAAGGTGAGAAACCCAATCTGAATGATCAGTGGCAGTGTAACACCACAGGAACTGTTCCAAGCACTGGTTCTCTCATTCAAACTGCCCATCTGACTGGGGGTGATAGGCAGTTGAATGGCAGGGGCAAATCTGAAGAGTCTTACACAACTCTTTCCAAAAGATGGAGGCAAACTGGGGTCCACGGTCACCAATAATTTCTTGGGGAACCATATGAAGCGCAAATACATGAGTGATTAAGCGCCTAGCCATATCAACTGCAGTTATTGTTGTTCTTTAGGAATAAAGTGGGCAAACTTTGTAAAGCGGTCCGCCACCACCATGATGGCATCATAACCATCAGAAACAGGTAATTTCACAATGAAATCCACTGATAGGGAGGTCCAGTTCCCTTCAAACTTTTGAATTTATACCAACTACCCCACTAAAGGTTGGCAATTTGGTTTCATTTGGTTGCAGATCAGGCACTCTTTACAATACCATCCCTCCTGAGCAGGTAAGCCCTTTCAATTGTAAGTGCATTGAATTAACTCCAAGGTCTTCATTTCCAAGGATGACCAACGGTGATTCCATCATTGTGGTCCTGGATGATCTCCAGGTGAAGTGGATCAGCAGGAACCTATAGGTGCCCCTGAAACCACACCATATCATCCTTTACATTATAGCCTCTGGTTAAATCCTCCTGATTTAGAGCGCTCTTAGCAAGCACAATAGAATATTCAGCTGATAGCGGCTAAAAGGACTACCACTCTGAACATACTGTATTCCTCCACATTTTCTGGAGATGCAATCGCTGGCATGTTGGCCAGGAGAGAGGGAAGTTGAGACACAATTTTATTTGGCAGAGTCATCAACTGTGTGTTATAAACCTCTACCTCCTTTAAGATTAGGAGCTAATGCAGAATTGCGGCTCAAAGCATCCGCCAACCCATTCTCCTTGCCTTGGTGAACTCATAAAAAAAGCAAACTGGGCAAGGGTCTCATGCCAATGGGTTTGCCGTAGAGTTAAGAAATGAGGAGCGTGGTAGTATAGTAGGGCACGGTGATCTGTACATACACAGAAGGTTGGGAGGAGCCATGCAAGTGGTGACGCCAATAAGTTAGCACCTCCATCACTGCTAGTTCTCTTTGTCATAAATGGCGTAATTAAACTCAGGCAGAGACATTTTCCTAGAAAAATATCCCCCCAGATGCTCTATACCATCTTCGCCTACTTGTAACAAGGCAGCCGCTATGGCGAAGTTGGAGGCATCAGTAGACACAATGACTCTTTTGAAGGGTCGACATGGCGAAAGATGGACGTGGACCACAGGGTGCACTTCACTTTTTGGATTGCATCCTCCAAAACGGGGACCAATGAAGCACTTTTGCACCACTAGCCTTATACAAAGGCGCTGCCAACTCAGAAACATTTGGGCGTGAACTTCTTGAGGAATGTACATCCCCAAAAAAACTCCTGAATTCCTTGACTAAGGTGGGTGTGGGCCACTCACAGTTTGCCTTCTCCTTGTCAGGAGTTATAATATGTCCTTGGTCAAACATGACGTTTTCCAGAAAAGTGACCTGAGATTTGAAGAATTCACACTTGCTGATCTTCAGCGTAAGGCGGGCTGCCATTAACCTTTCCACCACCTGCCAAAGGTGTACATCATGGAACTCATATTGGGGGAAAACACCAATATCATCCATGTAGGCAACCACACACACCCCCAGCAGGTCCCCCAAAGCTGCATCAATGCGGCGTTGGAAGATAGCAAGGGCATTTTTAATCCCAAAGGGCATAACCCAAAACTAAAAAATCCTTTTTCTGGTACATAATGCGGTTAGCCACTCCTGGCCCTTCTTGATCCAGATCTGATTAAACGCATTGAGGCAATCCAGTTTGGAGAGGACTTTAGCCTTCTCCACATAGCGTGCAATCTGAGAATCTAAAAGGATGGGATGTAGGTCTGGTACAGTAACATTGTTTAGGATCATAATCTACACAAGGGTGTAAAGTTCCATCATCTTTCTCCACAAATAGAAGTGGGAGCATACTGGGGAGGTATTCTGAAAAATCGCGCCTTTGGATAACTGCTCCTTAACCCACACATCTAATGCTTCTTCCTCCTGTACAGTCAATGGGTAAATTAGGGAAGATATGCGCATCAAATCAACTGTGAGCTTAAACTCACAATCAAACTCTGAGTGGGCAGGTAACTCATTAGCTGAAGCCGCATCAAATAAAGATTCCAATCCCTCCAAACAAGAAGGTAAAAATACCTTCAGTGAGGGGATTCAACAATGGATCAAGACTGAGGGTGTGGATGTTGGGCCAGTGGGGAAAATCGCCCTGAGAATTAGCCTCAGACATAGGAACAACTAATGTGTGACCATTTTTAACGTGAGGGATAGGGTATTCTCTTTCAAGTTAGTCATGACATCAAACTTTCGCCACCATCTACACCCAAAATAATGGGGTACAAAAGGTTTTTGATAGCTTGGAAGTGGTTATACAAATGATAGTTGCCAACTTGATAGTCCAATGAACCCTGAATTCTCAGCGTGGGAATACCTTGGGACGCCCCTCCTCTAAACAGACCACATGGTACATAACTCAGCTCAATATAGTTGGCTAGGCTTTGGTTCATAAAGTTTTTGGAGGCCCCAGTATCCACAAAAAAGTGGTGCTGGATTTCCCTAAAGGAGAGGAAAGGGTAGCAGTCAGTAGAAAATACCCCAAATGGTCTTTATTTAAAGCAGAAAATGCCAATACTTCACCAACAAACTCTTCATCTGGCAATAACATGTCACCCTGGTATGTTTTTGAATCAAAGAATGGAGAGAGATAATTGGCCACTCTTACTACTGAGACCACATATCCTACCATATCTTCAGCAGGGGCATAAACATTTTCATATTGTAAACACAGCTCTTTATTAACCTTTTGAGTGCTGTGGATCATGGAAGAGGTCGAATGGGGGCTCTCTTGGGTAATTTGATACACAGGAGTAGGTTCCATATCTGAGCCATAAGAGCACAAATATGGTTTGGAGGTATATATGGGGTTTCTGTTATAAAATGCATTTTTAGTCGTGAAAAACCCTATTCCCCTTAAATCACAAGTTGTCTGACATTATCCAGGGCCAACACCCCCAGGCCCATCATCAAAGATTATGTATGCATTGTCTGAATGTGCTGCCAAAGTAAACCCCATTTAGTTAAAGCAAAAATCTTAATTTTGGAGGAAAGTCGGTGAAACACAACTTTCAGACCCCAAAGCATCTGTATCTGCCAGTTACGAGTAAGAAGGTGGGTACTTCCCAGTTGGAGGCAGAAAAATAATGCTGAGATGCTCCAACCTTTGGAAAAAGGGGAAGAAAGTGGTGCAGCTGAAAACTGATGAAGACCATAGATGGCGCACACCATTTACACTTTGGGAAAGTCCCACACGTAAAAAGTTCATGCATGTAAGATAAAGCGGTTGGTTGACTAATGTAAGGAGAGTGGCTATAACTCTCCTGTTCCCAGCGTGGAGGTGCACGGTGCACAGGGCCAACGCCAGGAAACTAGTTGATAGTACAAAAGTAACTAAAGCCCAGCAGAGGGTGCTTAAGCAATATTGACTTATGGGAAGGACTATTGTCATTAAAATGAGTATCCAAATATAAGCGGCGAGGTTCAAGTAGTCAGAAAGTACAGACGCCATAGGTTGGAGGGAACCTGGGTGGCCTAACGGTGCAAGAGTGTACAGTTTAATTGTAGATAAAATTAAAAGGTTAACATAGCATGAGACTTCTGTGAAGAGGTTTGCGCACAGGAACGTTAAGATAACATAAGTATAAAAACGGTGTACTAAACAGGGGGTTTATTGTAAGGGAGAAGTTGACCAACGGGAGAGATTGGTCTTGACATAAGATATTTAAGGGATTTCATAAAACAATTAATTGAGGGAAGTGGGGCTAAGCCAAGGCGTTCCAATAGGAGCATGCTTCCATTGGGCAATACACTATACTGGGTAATTGACCAAACTCAGGTAATTATTTGTAGGAGTGGCTGACCCAAGCTCAAAATTTTGAAAACCAAACAGGTTTTGAGACCCCATTTTCCTAGAAACTGAAGTGAACCGTTTTTATTCATAACAAAGCTAGTTTGTTTTAACACACCTGCTCTCATACAGGGCCAAACTTCGCTTGCATCCATAAGACCAACTTGGGAATACTTTGCCTTCACCCAGCGTTGGTCTATAGTATGCTTGAGGTCAGGGATACCTGCTAGCTTCGCCTTCTTGGCCTCCCTGCATGCGGCTTTGTCTCTCACGTTGGTCCCAAGGATAATGTCATTTTCTAACCATGGCAAGTAGTCAGGAATGGGTTTGGGGCGCCAAACCTGCCTGCACCCAGTCTCTACAGTGTCTGTTTGATAAAGAGTGAGATATTAAAGAGATATTTTGATAATTCCAAGGAAATTTAAAACTGTTGGAAATAATTCTAATGGCTGATGCCATTGGTGGTTTTTTGGGAAGTTCTGCCACTATATGCTTTGTTTGCCAAAAGTATGCACCCTTCAAGCTTTGTTGCTAAGAGTTTGTGGATCTCAGGCCTTGTTGCCAAAGGCTCGTTGCCCTCAATTCGTCAGGAGAGTGTCTGCAACTCTCCTGTTTCCAAAAGGTGGTGCAAGATGCACAGTCAGACTGCTAGGGAATAAGTCATTAGGATTTATTGTAAATAGGGCACTGCGGAGGGTGATAGAGCCAAAGTAACCTAGGGAAAGGGTGTACAATGCAAATATAGTAGTTGTTAACAAATAAACAACACCACTTAGGTGAACCCACAGGGGAGACCATAACTAAGTGGGGATCTGTGCTAGAGCATTTGGGTGCTTCATTCTGGAGGGAACTGGGGGAACCAACGGTGCACCATATCCAGTAGATAATTTTGCAAAAATAAATTGGCCAACGTTGTTAGAGGCCTCCCCTCAAGGAGGTCAGCGCTCAGTTTTGCCCAAAGAACCATATAAAAAGCATAAAATAACGGGGAATTTTATTAAAGAAGATGACCAACGAGGGAAGTTGGTCTCAAAAACCATACTCTAAGCAATGGGTGGCGAGTCAATGATTGGAGAAAATAGTTCCAAACCTAAGAAAGCCCATTGGCACTCTACCATTGACCAGGGTACTGTAGCTCAAGATTGACCAAACTTAATTTATTGATTTCAGGCTGAGACTTCCCAATTTGGCAATGTTTATAATTGAATGTGTTTCAAACCACTGTTCTCTGAGCAACCAAACTGAATCATTGCTGTTAATATAGCTAGTGCGTTTTAACTCTCTTGCTGTAACGCAGTGCTGGGTATTATGCACATCCCCTGGACTAACCTGGGCATATATGGCCTGAACCCAACGTTAGTCCAGGGTATGTTTGAGGTCAGAAAGGCCTGCTAACTCAATTATTTAGCCCTCCTAACAGCCAGCTTTATCCTTACAGTTTGTAACCTCAATCATGTCATCAGGCTATGGCATTACCCTCTTGTTCTTTTGAGGCTTCACACCCTCTCCAGAGGCTTTCTTCAGGGAGAGTTCTTGTAGGCTGGGGCCAACTTCATAGCAGTGATGGTTTGCTGAGACTTGGGTCCAGCAGCCTCGGGGAACCACTAATATAACACTTTGATCAGATCCTGGGCATAGACACAGTCATGCGCTAGTACCCAACAGTTATCCACTGCGTCTTTCCTAACAGGATAAAAGGTACTTAAGCCTTCTTCTTACTCAGCGTGAGGCTATAATATCATCCACTTCCCACTTTGGCGCCCATCATGAGATAGGCCTTTGGAGTCTTTGTTGGGTGGCCCTCAAAAAACGTAAACTTAAACCCTTGGAAGACCAACAAGAACTGGAATGAGAGGGGGAGATCCAACTGGCATGAGGCGTGGCCCACCTTCCTTATAACGCAAAGGCCTGATCCTCTTTGGTCCTGGTTTTTTTCATGATTGCTTGAAGGGATTTTTTAGCATCCAGCATCACGAGATCCCTTTCCTTGTACGCAGGACCTACCCCATCTCTTTCTGTCCACGTTCTCCTTAAAAGCCTGCATAGCTGCATCCAAGTTTGTGCTCACCCCCTGGTGTAATTCCTTGATCATTTTTACAAAGTTACCACCGCTTCCACCTTGGATCCACAACTGAGATCCATGTTGAAGGCGAGGTTAAAGCTATAGTTGGCAAAGAAGGGGGAACAATCAATCGATGCATGTTGGGCGTTGTTATAGCTGAATTGGGCCATAGGGAGATTGAAACCCAATTTGAATGGTCCGCGGCAGTGTAACACCACAGGAACAGCTCCAAGCACTGGTTCACTCTTTCAGTCTGCCCATCAGATTGTGGGTAATATGCAGTTGAAGGGCAGGGACGGTTCTGAAGAGTCTTACACAACTCTTCCTAAATTCAGAAGTAAATGGGGTCTCAAATCACTAATTATCTCATGGGGAACCCATGAAGAGCAAACAAGTGAGATCTGAAGAGCCTAGCCATCTCAGATGCGGTTATTGTTATTCTTCAGGGAATAAAGTGGGCAAACTTTGTAAAGAGAGAGGTCCACCACCACCATGATGGCATCATAACCATCAGAAACAGGTAATTTCACAATGAAATCCACTGATAGGGAAGTCCAGGGCCCTTCAGACTTTTGAACTAGTACCAACTACCCTGTAAGGGGCTGGCGATTTGGCTTCATTTGATTGCAGATCTGGAACACCTCACAATACCTGGAACCTGCGCGGCTGATCCCTTCCAATTTTAAGTGCGCCAGATTATCTCTAGAGTCTTTTCCTTCCCAGGATGGCTAACTGTGATTACATCATGATGGTCACAGATGATTTAAAGGCGAAGTGGTCCAACAGGAACTCATATGCACCCCTGAAACCACATCTCATCCTTCACATGGTAACCCATGGTAATATCCTCCTAATTTAACTCGCTCTTGGTGAGAACTATGGTATACTCAGCTGACAAAGGATGTGAAAGGACTACCTTTCTAAACATACCGTATGTTAAAATCTTGGGCTTTGATGGCTCGCTTCTGGCCCTAAATTTCAACTGCACAGATTCATGGATCCTGGCGTTGATTATTTGATTAATTTTGATAGACTGGGGCAATAATAGTATGAAGACTATTATTATGGTTGATTGCCATAAAGCCACGTTGAGTGTATTGTTCAACGCTAGACAGGTGCTTCTTCATCTTAAAGATGGTCTTATACTGGTAGGGAACTTTTCCCTATTCCCTTCTCGCAGAGCCAAGTGGAGATTTTGATATAGCCAACCTAAGTATTTGATCCTTGCACTCTTCTCTTAAGAATAATGTTTAAAACAACCAATGTTTTAATAACTTAGTTAATATCAATTTCAATCTGATCAAATTAGGGAATAATTTGAGGTTTATATAGTTGGAATCAGCACACAACTTTTCAGCTGTCCACTGAGAATATTTGGGCTCCTATACTGGTTTTGACCAACAGTGTTATGTACCAAATCTCGTCGGGTACCATTGCCTTGGGTTTCTTAGGCAGCATAATCCTCAGGAGTTTGGCAGACCAAAAAAATGGCATTAGGTACATGAAACCAATTGTTTTGGCTGATGACTATTCTACTCTTCCTACAGCGTTCAAACGTTTTGGCAGTTTCCAATGACTCCAATTCATTCCGCTCTGAACAATTCCCTATAATTCAACTATTGGGTGTTATTCCAATATTGAATTATTGCTTGATTTTCATTGGGGATGATGCCCGACAAAATTTTCATCTATCAGTGGCCTCAATTATCATTGGGGATGATGCCCAACAATAATTCATCTGTTGGCAGCCTCAATTATCATTGGGGATGATGCCCAACAATGATTCATCTGTTGGCAGCCTCAAATATCATTGGGGATGATGCCCAACGATATTCTCATCAATTGGCCACTATTGCCAATACTACACAATTATGACTTAATTGTTGAATCCTATATTTTGTCAAAAGGTTGGATTATGTGGTCATCTGCAATTCTGACACATCCCCCTTCTTGGCCAGATATTCAACAGAAGATAGAACCCTTGGGGATGGAAGCTGCCTCAGCTGGAGCTCATATTTGGTTTGTCATATCTCTATGTCCTCAGCGTAGTGTAGGTCTGTTCACAATCAACGCCCATATGCTCTGCTCAGTTTGATGACTTCATATCCTTGGTTGCTAACCATTGCCACCTCTTCTCAAGTGCAGTTCCCATGACATCATGTCGCGTTAGTCCCATCTTCACATTGGTTGCAAAAGATCAACTGGTCCACCTGTATCAACCCCAGGACAGGTTCCAGTGCACTTTGCCACCTTTACCAACCCCAGGACAGGTCTCAACATTTCGTTGATAGGGACTATCCCGGCGGATCTAGTTTCAGCCCTTCCTGATCCTGCCAATTCTCAGAACTTGTGCCTGCTACTATTCCTTCCTCCACGCTCAGTAGGCGGGGATATCACTAAATGCATTACTGTTTGAATTAAATTGTTTTTTAATATTTTCTACTTTTTTATTTTTATGCATCTTCTTTTTTCCTTAAGTTCAATACTTTTTAGTATTTCACATGGACTCTATTGATTATGTGACCATCCTCAGTATTCTTGATTGTATAGGCATCATTCACTGACTTGGCAATAGTTTCAAATGGACCCATCATAGGGCGTCCAACTTATTTTTTCTCCTGAACCCATGGGTATTGCAATAGGCTACCCTATTGCCCACATGCTATTCTTTCACCGCAAGTCAATTCTGGTCATCCGTTTTCTTTGCACTGATTCTTTTTCTCATTGTCATATCAAATGCTTGAGATTGTAATTCAATCAGGATATCAGCCAGTTGGAATATATAATGTTTGGCACTCATCCTCAAAGATGGCTCTACTGCTGAATACAACATTGGCGGTAATGCGGCTTTCCACCCATATAACAGTTTGAATGGCGTTTTCTCAGTTACTGAATGGTAACTGATATTATAAGCAAAAGTGACCAAACTCAAATATGCTCCCCAAGTGGAAGTTTTCCCCATGACCAATTTTTGTAAGGTTGAGGCTAGAGTTGCATTTACTCTTTCCACCATTCCATTCATATTTGGATGATAGAGGACTGATACAACACCACAGATTCCCATTAATTTGTTGAGCCTGGGAATCACATGTGAAGTAAAGTTGGTTCCATTGTCACTGAGAATAACTTGAGGGCTACTGTGTCAATAGATCACTTGGTTAAGTATAAACTTCGCCATACTTATTGCATCTACTTTGCTGAGGGCTTTTGTTTTGACCCATCAGGTTAAGTGATCTATTGTGACGATTATATACTTCACTCCTCCAGTGCTGATACTTAAGGGTCCCATAACGTCTATGGACACCATGTGCCATGCGAGCCCAGGGTGTATTAGATGGTATCCTACAATGTTCTTGTGCGGTTTGTGCAGCTGATATTCCACACAACTGGCTAGGCAATCCGCGACATCATAGTTGATTGATTCCCAGTAATAATACTGGCGAATATGATCCACTGTTTTCCTTAGGCCACCATGGCTGCTGACCTTATGAGTGGCTCAAATGATTTCTGCTCATTTCAATGGTTTAGGAAACAAAACCCATTTTCCTTTGATTGTTTTGTATAATTAATTGTCCTTAAATTTGGTATTTTCCATGGCTTTTTAGAAATGCATCCCAAATTTCTTGGGGTTCATTCCCAATATCTCCTTTGATCATCCATTTAAACAGTTCATCAGCCCGATAATATATCACATGAACAACTGGCAATTGAGACAATCTGTCAGCATTCTTATGTACCACTCCAGCCCTGTGAATAATTTCAAAATCATAGGCTTGCAGCTTTGAAGCCTATCAGGCCAACCGGCTTTCTGGTTCCTTCAAGTTATGGAGCCAGCGCAGGGATGAGTGGTCAGTTATGACTTTAAAGTGCGTTCCTGTCAGGCGAACAGCAAGTAATAATTAAACTGGTCTGCCAGCTAAGGTGCCAGAGCACCCAAATGGCAAACCATAATGCCTAAGGCACTGCTGCTGGTATGATGGATATGAAACTGGAAAGGAGTTTTACCAATATTTGCCAGTAAGCCAGGATTTTGTACAGGAACAAAATAGAATACCAGACAAACATGGCCATTAACCCCAAGGGGTATGAGAGTGCTGGCGGAAAAGGCGGTTTAGTTCTCAATATATAAAAACAAAATTTTTGGGGAAGGTTTTAAATGGAAAATATAAGGAAGAAAATCGACCAACAATTTACCTTAGTGCAATGTGACTGATTAAATAGTATTCAATTTAGAGGGGAAACAAGCAGGATTAGGTCCCACAAGTTTGACCTAACTGGCGAATTGTTTAGGAATGGGGAACAGATAATTTAACTGGGAACTGACAATGAAGAATTTAGCGACAGGCAGAGTTGCTGTTGGTTTGACCTCAAACATCTGAACCAAGGCTCAACTACGTTTCTGACAGTTGGCATGATGGCATTTAGCCCGATGAGCAGCAGGAATCCCCCAAGGCACTCCACATAGGG
>JAKSZP010001972.1:0-45889 GCA_022478985.1 Massospora cicadina | reverse complement strand
TTAAGTTCGATTCCCACCTGGGCTTTTGCCTCAAATAAGCCGTTTTCCTCAGCCCTGGATGGCAAAGCCAATACCCATTTTTGTCAATGACCTTAGATGGGTCATTGGTGACCCTTAGGGGTTCTGGTCTCTGCCACAAGGGCTTGTTGGACTTGGCTTTAGAAGTGCAGTTAATTCTAGGAAACGTGCCACTAGCTGTAACACTCATCATCTTCTACTTGAGTTGGTTGAAGGCATAGCTTGAATTTGTTACCAATTGAACAGTAATCCTTTATTAAGAAGGTGTTCAAGTGTCTTACAATGTCTTCAGAGTTTGAAACAAATTGGAAGTAGTATATTACCATGCCCAAAAACACCTGCACATATTTTATAAACTTGAAGGAACTGAATTTGGCAATAGCTTTAACCTTCTCTTTTGAGGATTTATTCTTCTTTGTTTACTCTATGGATAAATAATTCCAACTTACCCTTTAAAAACGAGCACTTTCTTCTCTTCAATTTAGTGTCAATTTCTCTAGAGAGTTAAAAATCCCTTTAGATGGCATATAATTTTTTAATGTCTTGATGAACACCGTGGTGCCATCTAAGTAAATAAGCAAATCAACTTCTTCAGGTCTTCAGTTATCTGATTTATTACTTGCTAAAATGTAGATGGGGCGTTGAAGAGCACACTGGAATACATATCAGTCAAATAGCCTTGTCTTGTTACCAGCGCACTTTTCTTCTTTATTCTCATGACAGCTCCATCTGAGGTATCCACTTGAAAGGTCTATAGCGGAGAAGTATTGCAATCCTCTGAGCTATTTAAATGCATCATTAATACATAGTAGTGGGTAAAAATCTTTTTCAGGTCGGCAAGACTTATGTAATCCATTTATACTAAGTGATCTCATCCTTCCTCTGCAGTTGCAGGAGGAGCAACGCCGTAAGACTCTTGGATGAGAATACTATGCCTAAATATGTAAATTGTTTCAACTCATATAAAATGAATTCTTCTTTGCCCTTAGATTAGTGATAAGGCTTTAATCAGAAATTTATGACATTTTATAATGTTTTATTTTATTTATTCGAGGCAAGCCAACCAGGGGACAGACATTACCAAAATAGAGAAAGAAAGTATTGACATGAAACCTGAGCAGGGTCAACTCTGTCATAGAAAGTTTTTTTTTCCTCCAGATTGGGACTCAGATTTTTCTGGTTACATCATGGGTAAGGTTTTCGTGTTATTATACCTACTAACCACCAATAGCTTCCTTCAGCTGGACCCCAATCAATGTGCGAAGGGCGGGAATTGAACCTGCAACCTTCAGGTTGGTAGCCGTACGCCCTACTGACTCGCCTTCCACCCCCTGACATTTTATAATGTTAATCTTGTGAACTCCTTCCTTGAAAAGGTCATTATCGTTGGGTATGCTGCTGAAAGTATCTTAATGATCCAAGTGTTTTTTGAGCTCATGTTCTTATTGTGTAGTTAGCTCTTGAAGCCAATCTCTTCAATGATGGTGATGGCGTGAACCAAATTTGACAATGTCATAGTATTACACCTTAACTTTGGATTTGGGTTGACCCTTCTTGATACTAACAGGGCACTAAAAATATCACAAAAAAGGATTTTGACCTATCCTTGATATGTTATTTTAAAATATAGGCATCAATATAGGTTACTGGTCTCTAATCCTTTGGGACAATAGTAATGATCACTATCTAATGTATATCAATACTGATGTTGACCAGCATAACCTTCTTTTCTTTGGGAAGTAGGTCCATCTCTTTGGTGGCGTACAAGGGCAAGCCAGAATCTGATTTTTTGTTGGTGGTAGCTGCTTCGTTCATTTTGTCTTCAATGTGTAACTGACCGGGTAGATGGAACGTTTGGTTTGACTAGGCATACTATCTTCTTCTGCTCCTTATTCTCCTCATTTTGAAACAAAAATGTAATCTTTTAATTGAGTAGGTTGACTAAACTCTGATAAAAGTTGAGATTTTCCAAGCTCGACTAGTAACTACGTTTTTTGAGGAGATAATAATGGTTGTTTTAAAGTACTACAACTGGATCAGATAAGACAATGCGTCCATATTTCAAGGGTAATGTGAAATGAGCTTCTAATGCTCTATTTGATTTAGGCTTGAAAGTTCTTAACTTATCTGATACTCAATGTCTGTTGCAAATTTCAATCTCTTCGTGAGCTGGATGACATAATGTTGACTTGAGCGCAGGTATCAGTACTTCTAACACTTTGACTTTATGTATGCTGACTCAACTTTTGTAATACTCTTGTTGATAGGCTGCCATGGTATTAGTTTCACTGACTATTTGATTGAAACCTACCAGCTCTTCAGGAAGGCATAACCCCTTCTAAGCTTTAATTGACTTACAGTCCTCAGTTGCAATATTATTGAATGTGGTTTCCACAAGTTTCTTACCGTCTAATATATTTATAGAAGCTGAGAGAATTTAAAACCCTGAGCCAAGTAAGATTGTTTTGAGGGCTTAAATTCACTTAATTAGCTCTTAGCTAAGCAGGCACAACCACATATCTTGGGGCACCGGATGACTTAGTATTCAGACTCAACTTGAAAACCACTTTTGTCTTAATTAATCCCATTAGTGTGGTGTGCAACCCAATTGACTGATACTGCGGCCTCCTCTTTGAGCTCTTTCTTCTTCTCCTCTCTTAGCTTAGGAGGTTCCTCTATAAATGCCCTTCTTAAAATAGGTTGTTACATATGATCTTGGAGAATTAGGGTACTTTTTTGAATGGTTGGTAAAACTTCTACTTATACTTATCCTCACGGCTTTGAGCAGCGTAAATAGGCTTTTGATCAAGGAGACGCTGCTGGTAGTTCTAATGCCTTGCCTTCGTTATAAAAGCGGCTTTGACATCAATTTAGGCCTCCTTAATGGCCTTCAGGGATTTGAATAGTAACATGGTCATTTTCATATGCATCAGGGGTTGTAGGTGTGATTTAAGCGAACTAAGAGAGATGGTCTTTATGATGATTAAATCCAAGGCTCCAGTAGTCCAAAGCTATTAGCCCTTGAGGCAATAGAAGTTTCAATAGTCCACAAATGTAACACAGTTCCCCATTCTTATAGTGAGGAACTCTTGCTTCATGTTTTGAACATTCAATGCGCTTCCAACCTCAGCAATAAGAGTCTTCTTGACTTTCATTCAAGTGTGGTGAGGTCAAAATGTGACTCTAATCAAACCCTGTACTTATCTACTCATGCATCCCTGAACATGGAGAGCTTTCTGTTTTTCATGGATTCATCAATGCTGCTCTTATGTAACTGAAGAAATCTGGCTATAGTTCTCTTGTCAGGAGTGAAATTAGTCTTAAAGTATGGGAGAAAATTGGGATTCTCCGCAAATTCAATATATTAGGTAGGTTTTTAAACCATTTTTGGTGTTAGTGCTGGTTGTGCGTTCTCCCAAAGTAAATGTTGTAACCTGGTATGACCAATCATCCAAACAAGACTATTTTTACTTAGTATAAATTCAATTACAATTAGATGGAGGGTTTAATCAATCAGTTTATTATACTAATGTCATTTTATAATTATTGACCTACTGATTACCTGTGCTAGGTTGAATCACCAACAAAAATGTTGTAAGAGTCATTTTAGACAACAAACACCAATTAAAGGTATTACATAAAATAAAATCAATTCCTTCCACCATGATGACGCTAAAACCAAATTACTAATTGATATTAACTTACTTATGCCAGTGGCCTAGTAGGGTGCATCACTTTATTTATAATTTATTATTGCTGTTGCCCTTGCGTCAGCATAAAAACATCACTACTAGATTCTAGTATTACTATCTTGGGTTGTGTCAGTATTTTGGCCCTAAGTTGGAATTTTGGAAAGCCCACATCATCCAGCGTTACTAGATAATAGATACATATTGGTTTTGTCCATTAAAGAAAACCTATATTAAGCAAACCTATAGTGGATGTGGGAGGTATTATTGTTTTTATAACTATTATTTGGGGTAATTTCTATTCTGAATATTAACTATTTCTCCAGGTTCAATTTTAATGAATAATTATTGTTCCATTGGGGACAATTTTTCCAATGTTTGCAAGTGTTTTTGTTATTTATTTAAACACTATTAAATATGTTACCTTGCATGGTTCAATTGGATTTTTTCACTGGTTGATAAGGAGTTTTGACAGTTTCTGAAGCATTGACAATGCATGTATTGTCAGGAGAATTGTAGGTTAGCTTAAATCAACGCAATATGATATTAATAATTAAATGGCATCATTGACTAAGCAGGTTGCTAGTTTAATTAGGTAATCAATGGGGTTGGATAAAGGTGATGGGACATGCTATTTCTGAATCAACTTAAGAGGGATCATAATCTAGTCTTTGGCAGAATCTGACTAGGCGAATGGTTTTTATTTTAGACAGCTCCTAATGGTTGAATTTATCAACAATAGATGACGTTCCCATTGTGGTACCAACGGAGAAGTTAAACTTTGAATTCCTTATATAAATACCTTGTTTGATTAATGAAAAAAGAATTATAACTTTAATATAAATTTTGACTTTTATACATTTTTTGCATCAGGCTTTTATGATTGGTGTTGGAATAATAGTTTTCTTTGTCTATATTTGCTCTAAATATCTTATGTGACAACTATGAAAGGATAGGTTCCCTTGTTATTCAATGGATTGCCAACACTTAAGATTAGAGTTAAGGGGGTAGGTTCCTTTATTATTTAGAAGTGCCTTTAAGTTGTATGAAGGAAGAGCATCAGCACTTGTCTAGTGGTGAACACTTAATCATGTTGGTTTGTGAAGAACTCAACTAGAACTTGTCTTTATACAATTATCAACATAACCATCATTTTATTAATCAACAATATTCTAAAGTAAACCTCAAACCTGTTAAGTAAATCCCAAACTCTACTTCTGGTTCTCACTACAGGGAGCAGTTGAGCTTTTGGGCCAAATATCACATAGATTTAACAGTGGAAAGGAATAAACGAATAGACTTGAAAGTTGTTGATGGGACTAGGGACAGTTAATAAGAATACATTTGATTTGGCATCCTAATATGAACTTAATTTCTTGGAATAGTGTTTGACAAAAGCCAAGGATGAAATAGAGCAGGCCAAGAAGGTCAACAATGATTTTATGGAAAAGTCACCTCATTGACTGTAAGGAGATTGAATTAATTAAGGAATGCATGTTTTAGAAGGCTGTTTGGGAAGCAGATAAAGAATATTTTACCAATTTAGGTTGGTGTAACACTTAACTAAAGTGGTTGAATTATCTAAAAAAATCACAAGTTTAACTATGCTCAGATGGAGGTGGATGTAGCTGATAACGATGAAGACAAGAAAAGTTTCATTGAGAAAATGAAGAGCCCAAGAAAAATGTCTGGAACGTTTGTAGCACTTTCATATCAGATGCACGAGAATACCCCAATCATTGGAAGGGTTACTGATCAAGTACCTACCATTATAGTAGTAACATAAGAATAATAAGATATGCTAAGGATTAAATTTTACTGGGACAATGCTCCAGAATTTTTCTGCCTATTTAAAATGACAATGTTTGGATATGGTGTCCGTCAGAAAGTGGTAACAGTTATAAACTGTTCAGACAAATATTATCAAAATCTGGTGTTGCTCCATTTAATGAGACAATTGTACATACCAAGATGCAAAAGAAGGAAAATGAGCAAGTTTAGCAGTCCTTAGAGGACGTCTATCTGTAAGTAGGAGTTCATGTGAATCCAAATTAAAGAGGATGATACATTGGCCATTTTGCCGATTTTTTACCAGGAGGTGCAAACCTTGGCAGGCGCAAATATATTATCAAATTTTGATGCTTGTATTGCCATGAAAACGGCACTCCTGTCCTACAGAGACCTTCACGACATAGTTTTGGTGCTTGTAACTCAGATTTCTACTTCACAAATTGTGGAGTATATGAAAATGTTGTCTCACTATTAAATGTGCCTAACCAAACTCACAAAGTATTCTTGAAGATTATCAGATTACTTCAGAATTCAATGCCAATCTATGGAAAGTCATAATCAAGTAGCAAAAGAGGAAATTTAACAATCAGATGAATAGAGTTTAACGGTGAAAAAACACAGTTTAAAAATGGATAGACAAATCTTTTACCTCTGTTGTAAATGTGGTGCAACTGGTTACTATTCTGGCCAATGTTGGCGTAAGAAGCCCATGAAGAGTGTGAATCTTGTTTTGCTACAGACGGAGGAAAATTTTAAGGATTTGGGAAAAGTTTTGGATTCAAAATATAAAATAATTTATCACTATATTGAAGACCATTTCTCCAGATATCTTACCAGATGGACAAATTAATTCAGACTTTTTGTGGAAGAACCTGTAGAGGATGTCTTGTTTCTATTCTTAATGTCAAAAATAAATGCTGTCACAAGAATGAAATAAAAATGAAGATGATTGATCCATAAATAGTAAAGAGACTTGCTCAGCCTTAGCCTACCTGTTGATTGAAATGGCACAAGATGTGGAGAAAGATACGTCCCTCTCAAGCCAAAGTTGGTTAATGCTAATGTTTCCATTCTTGTATGCACAATTAAGGGGTCATTTAAGCTGTTGGAGGGATTAATTTAAACGTTAGTCATGACAAATAATGCTAATGTTCAATAAAGAAATGAACAATTTTCTCAAAAGGAATTGGCAATTGGAGAAAGCCGCTTACCATGATAATTGATGGATTGAATGCCAGCCTATGACAGATGAATCAATATTTGGAACTATTGAAATTTTTGTTGAAAAAGTTGGGAACAAGTGAACAATGATTGAAACCATTCCAAATTATCAACAAGTTGGCAACATATGCCCATATTCTGAGAAGCATTGTTGATGGTCGTATAGTGAATTGGGTACATAGATCTCACAGATAAAGCTGCAAACGGACCAGCGGATTATTATTTGACCAGTGGAATGAGTAGGGTTCACTCCCAGACCAGCGGAGGTACAGGCAACCAGCCCACCTTAGATGAGAATGTGCGAGCCCCTTTTATAGGTTTAGGCAATTAAAGGAATTATCACCAAGACCAGAGTGATGTCATGAAAGATTTTTTTGTCCTGATGCATCAGAGGATTTACTTAGTGCATACAACGACGTCACCAAAAACAGTATTAAAATTGACCCTTATATACCTTTGGGGGGCCAAAATAATTTGCATTCCACTGATGATTTGAAGATGACTTAACCAAATTACCCCAATGAAATGATCAAGGCTCAATGATGAATAATGCAGTATTTCAGTCATCCGATTTTGAGAGTCACTCAAAACCATGATGCAAGGCGCATCATAGGAGTTCCCATTGCTTGAACCTGAAGTTGATCAGAATACCACCAGATTTGGTAATATTACGATATTAGAAGAGGATGCAACCACTCAAAACCCAGAAGTGAGGGGTGAATGAAAGGGCTTCTGGACATCCAGGTTCAGGGATAACCGCCATGAGAAGGAGCTCATGGCTACAAGAATTAGCCCAAATGGATGAAGCTTTAAAAGCAGCAGTTAGACGCTGCCTAATTAGGGGATCCTGAAAATCCCCCTATTGGCACCCATATTCCCACTATTTTTTGAATTCTCATTTGTTTTCTATCTTGATTTATCCCTTAAAGTATAAAATCTTTCAATTTTTAAATTATTAAAAAACTTTTCCACAGAATCTCAATTTTTTCTTCTATTTACACTTATAGTGGTTTTAATGAACTAATCGCCAGTAGCCAGTCTGTTAAAAGCATGTGAGCTGGATATAGTAACTGGTCTGAGATCTGCTCTTGTTGAACAAGGAGAATATCTATTGCAGACATCTTGAAGACGAGCTGCCAAGGGAGAGGTTGGATTGGCTTACATTGAGTCTCAAGGCCCACATATAATGAATATATCTATGGGTGTTGAGCAGAGATCTTTCATTGGCACAAACAGTTTACTAAAAAGATTAATGCTACAAAGAGTAGCACCAAATGAAAATTCTTCTTTAAGGATGCTTGTGATCTAAGCAAAAGTTTTTTGGTTCCTAATCTGCAGGAACAGGCTCCCTGAGCAGCAAGTTGGCTTCACATGTTAAGCAAGAAAGGTTGGCAAGCTGACTATAGCAAATACTTAAAGTATTGGATCTAAGAAAAAAGATAAAAAGATATATAACGTAAAAAACATAAAGCTGTAAGATAAAAATGTATAAATGATTTTATTTAATTATAGTGATAGAGTCTTCAAAAGGAAAAACAAAAAATAAAACTAATATCACTTTTAATTTTTGCACAATTGTGTGAAACTGAAAGTGTTCCCATTCCCTATGTAGCAGGAGGAAGGAGGATAAACTATGGTGGAAGCAAAGAAGATCAAGTGAGCGTGAATGGTTGGCAGGACAAGCTCATATTAAATCTGGGACTTCCATGAAGAGTTATGATAAAATACAAACTTGAAGATCCACTCTGATTAAAATATGGGAACCCTGACCTTGGGAAATACAGGTGTTTAGTTATTCCTCTGTGAGATTGACCAAATGATCATAGTAAGGCGTGTAAATGGCAGATTCTAGCCTGAGGGAATACAGGCGTTGAAGAATTTAATAGTGAGACTGACTGAGTAATTCTGGTATGATGGATAGCTGTGATATCCATCCTTGATAAGAACCCTGACCTGGGGGAAAGCAGGAGTTCAGGAGTTCATCATTAGTGATAATGACCAAGTGACTGTGGAGAACTGCACTTGTGTGAGGCAGCAGTGAGTATGAGAAGGAAAGAGGAACCGCACTGCTTAGAATGGCCAGGAGAAGATTCATCAAGCAAGGTTAAGAAGATTTAGCTCTGCTTAAATCAGTTTTAACCATGCTGGCTGACTAAGGCCGCTAAAAAGTGGCATCTGTCACTAAAATTCTATCTTTGCTGTATAATCTGGTCAATCTAGGGGATATTCTGGAATTTTGGAGTGCTCACATCATCCAGAGTTACTAGATCATAAATATATATCTGTTTTTTCCATTGGGGTTTGATTATAATAAGAAACCCTATAGTGTATATGAGAGTTATCATTATTTTGAAACTATCATTTGGGTTAGTTTCTCCATAGAATATTAATTATTTTTCCATTCTGACAGATAAATGACGTCCATCCAGGATAATCCCTACCAATGTTTGTAAGTGCTTCAATTCTTAATTTAGATACTAATCTTTTTATTTCGTTGGTTAATTGGGTTTTGTCACCGATCAATAAGGGTTTATTAGCCAGTTTCTGAAGCATTGACAACACTTGTATTAAGAATAACTTGTGGGTTATCCTAAAGCAATGTGAACTACTAAAAATGAATAAATAGTCCAATTATCTAACCAGGTTGCTAGTTTAATAAGGTTAATCTTATGGGGTTGGATAAAGATGTTGGGAAACGGTATTTATGAATTCAATCCAGGAGGGATCATAATCTAGTCTGTGGCAGAATTTTGCTGGGTGAATGGTATTATCTTTTTAAAAAGCTCTCAATGGTTAAATTTATCAGCAATAGATGACATCCCATTGGGCACCATCAGAAGAGTTGGGCGCTTTTTTCCTTATATGATCTTTTGTCCATTTTATTGAAAACAATCTTGTATTAATAAGTAATAGACTGTTATACATCTTTTGCATTGTTCTCTTGTGATTATAAGTGGAATGATAGCTTTTCTTTTTCTATATTTGCTCTTAAGATCACAATATCTCTTGTGTCAATAGTGAAGGTGAGGTTCCCTTGTTTCTTAGTGGATTGCAACTATTGGGATTAGAGTTGAAGTGATAGTTATCCTTATTATCCAGAAGTGCCTGCAAGTTGTTTGAAGGAAGAGCGTCAGAACCTGTTTAGATGTGAACATTTAATCAAGTTGGTTGTGAAGAACTCAACTAGGATAATTGTCTCCATACAATTATCAACATAATCATTATGTTAATGAACAATATAATCAAAACACATCTTGAACCCATGCAGTAAACCCCAAAAATGTTTGGACTACTAGGTTATATTGCTATGGTGTAATTCCCAAGTTTAAGGCCTTAGTCTCATTTACTTTCCAGAACATTTATGCAGATAAATTATATTCATGAGGCAGCCAAGTTACCAGATGGCTTGCACCAATACGATTTTAGGGGTAAGCCACATATAATGGATGATTAGTAACTGGAAAAGATATTAAGTCTTGATCAGCAGTGGAATCCTACTGAAAAAAAAAGAGGAGAATCTAAGAGCTTGACCACTGGGAGTATGAGAAGACTACACTGTGCTTTGATTTATATTTATATCTAATAAAAACCTTGTAGCAATAACTTGGTTTTCCAATTTACTTTTTATTATAAACTGTCTCTATACAATTTAATCTTAATTAAGTGCATTTACCTGTGCCTTTGAAATTGACGCTAAGTGCAAATTTAGAATTTGATGTTCATTACAGGAGGCACTTCTAGAAAACATGCTCAACAACATTTTAATGATGATACATCTGGATGCAGATTACTGTGCTGAAGTAATGTTTTGTGTTGATGCTGAATCAATAGGCCCTGAGGCTCATCATGGTTCTGTCCACCCTATTCATTCCTTTATTAATAAATGACATGGACAATTTGGCCATTTTGCAAAAGTTCTGGTAGCTCATAATCACTGAGATTCCAAAGTTAAGTTGATTAACACCCTGATTTTGTAAATTTCCTAAATGTACTAGTTCACTACCAAAGAGTAAAACTCAAAGATTTAAAGACGCACATGTTGACTTCCAACCAGAAGTTTGAAAAGTTTGTTCATCATCTGTTGGCGGAGTGCTTATAACTTACTAGTATATAAAGTTTCATATAAAGATTGTATGGATGATCTTTTGAACATCTGACCCCAAAGGCAATGAGGCTTTGGAAGTGCCACAGTTTCCTATGGTTTTTACTACATTACCAAATTCTGTACCCTTGGAACCCTCTTCTCACAACAAGCAGAATTCCACTATGGGTGCTCTTGCGGCCCAAAGTCATTATATTACCACTCACTGGTAAAACTCCCTGAGGTTCAACCAGAATTATTGAGGCTTTATTAGTCTTGCAAAAATGGATGCCACTTTTTTATTAACTCCAACCAACTTACCTAAAGTTCTACAAAAAGGGGAATGTACATAACTTTATTGTATTATAGAAATTGACACGGTGGGTGCCTCTAGGACCGCTATGTTGGTTACTGTAAATTCCTTTGTCTCTTTTAGTCAGTAAATTATACTGCCAAAATTAAAATAGGTCATAAGGACTTAATGAAACGCCAAAGATCTTAATACTAAAGAGTTTGTTGGGGCAGAATGGATGACAACGCATAAATTATTAATTCTTAAGATCCTTTTTTAAATTAGAATGAATTGGTGGCAGCTTGTTAAATGCTTTTCTGTTGAGGCTCAAGTGTTATATGGGGCTGTGGTGTTAAGTAACTTTGACTCCCAAATTGCGATTAGACATGCTTGTGAGCCCTAAAAAGAGTACTATCAGGTTTATTGCTGGTTTTAGATGATGAACATACCATTACTCAAATGGTTAAAGATCTTTGACAATAGTACCATCACTTTTGTGGCGCCTAATTCCAGTCAACCTGAGCCTTGTGAAATCGTTAGTAGGCCCCTTTCTCCAAATAAAAAATCAAGCCAGCCTTCTTGACCATGATTTAATAAATTATATGAGAATAAAATCACTTTAAAGTTATGCGCATGAGAGGGCACTATGCAAGTCACTGCCTTGATCTTGTTGCTGAATCTCCCACTTCTTTGATTACCTCAGATACTGACTATGTTTTGGGAAAAGATGAGTCTGAATAATAAAAGGCATTTTACTTCTGCCACATATAGTAAAATCCCAAATAGTGCAAAGGTGAAGACCATTCAATGGCTTATACACTGCCAATAGAAACCTGTGGCATTTCACCATTGCTTTTCTGAGTAGTAATTACTAAAGAGGGTTAACAAAACCTTCTATGTTGTCACTGAAATGAGAGTCTATTTTATCTAGTAAATCATACAAAAAGCCTTATGTTCAAAAATTGTAACAACAAGAGCTTCCAGTCACCTCTGATGATATTTCTAAAATTAATGAGGTCCAAGTGGTTATACGTATCACTGCATTAGGGGAATCAAGCCAAAAATTTAGAGAGGATTTACAATCATATTTGGGGCAAAAGGACACACTAAAAGGTGGTTAGGACTCTAGTACTAAAAAAAGGTGGTTGGGACCATCTAGTACTAAAAAAAAGGACACACTAAAAGGCAACTTACTTACTAACCTGACACTTACTACCCTTGAGTGCACTTATATTGATATCATAATAATTAATCCAAAGTAAGAACTATTGCAGATATAGGCCAATTAATAATGTGTCCACTAAAATAGTGAAAACTGTGCTTCGCTCCCATTATTAATCATCATGAAGTATATGGTACTGCAGGACACAAACAACAACTTCTGAAGGAGCTTACAATGCATTGCTGCTGCGTTATGACTCACTGGAAATATAATCTCCTTCAATTGTGTTGGGATTTTACCCTTTTAAGGCTAAGCCTTATCCTGGGGTAAGCCTTAACACTTCCCTTAATGCCAAGTCTCAGGGTATTATGCTAAAAGACTAATAAGATACAATAATAATTCACCAAAGGGTCTAGATCCTCATAGGATGACTTTCTATCTGAAATGGGATGAAATTAATCCCATCTGAATCTATCAGGTGCTTTATAGCAACCTTATTTTAATATTCCTTTATTAAGTATTATGATTGATCTGATATCTCTCTTATTAGATATCAGAATATCAACCTTTATTTAAATTTAATTATTATTGGCCCTATAAAAAGGTAAAAAAATATTCTAATAAAGGGAGAGGATTTTTAACTTCTATCTTATAACTATTTTTCATCCTATATGTTGCCCTACAATGCAAGCTCTGAAGGCCTGCCTTCTGAAAATGGGCCAAATCCCAACACATTGATTCTCCAAATCAAAGTTATGACTCTCTTATTGGTACCTCAATAATAACCCTATGATATCAAGGCTGATTTTGACAAAAACACATAAAAGATATTGTGTTAGGACCTTCTGATCTATTATAATAGGAAGAACTCAGGGCCGTCGCCCCATACTCTGGCATTTATTAATCTTCCCTAAAAGGGTGGTATTATTTCCATTAGCTATCTCAGAATTTAAACTGTACCTGGTGGTTGCCTGATCAATTCTTGGAATTCAAAGGCATTCCGCTTTGTTCTAGTTGTAGTCTGACCATTCATGCAGGCCTTAAGATAAAAGTGGGAACTGAAATTGAAAAAAACCCAAAGAATAACCATCAAGACATTCAACCTTTCTGCTGATATAAGTTGGATCCTTCACCGCTCCTGGATTTATTTTTCCTAATCATGGCAAAATCCAAGTTCTGTTAGCTAACTTATATTTTGTCCCAATAAGATTAAGCAACATAAGATTATTGCTTTTGTTCATATCTTCCTTGCAAAGGAAGTGCAAAGCATCCATGATCTTAGTAATCTAGATAAACTTGGGTTTGATAGCAATGAATGGCAATCAGTACTTTCCTTAGTACCTTATGAATGTCTATCTGGGTATGAAATATCGAAAAATACCATTCTCTGGCTCTTATTGGATTTCCATTTTTGAGGAAATGGTGTTATGCTTAAGAAGCCTGAAAATTAATACTTGTAGATGAATAAGATGCATGGCAACTATATTTTAATTTTAAGGGTGCCAAATCAGCGCTTATGTCCTGTCAGCTAGAGTTTCCGTCTTGAGGTAAGTATGGCAAAATTGGTTTATTAAAATCAAGTACCAAAATGAGATATATAATTAATGACGTAATTTTATTATTAAATAAGCAAGGGTTTTTATGTCACATTAACATTATAAAACCCAAAAGTAAAATATTAATAAAAATAATAGGAAGGAAAATCTTGATGGGAGGCTCTTGGTCAGGCGATGCATCCCAGATGGTATAATGCCTTTGTAGCATGATTTTATAAGCAAAATATATGTTGAATGTACCTATTTAGATGAGAATTATAATCATTTAGGCCAATAATTGGGCAGATTATTGATTCTTATCCTTTTGCAGGTTCATCTTATTTTACTGCCTCATGTGCCACCTTAATATCAGTCGCCTGAACTTCTGATGATCCTAAGTTTCTTTTTAGGCAGGAATTCATCTCAGGGTATCTTAGGCTTAAAATGATCTGATGGACTTTTACTAGTATTAGTCTAAGACTTAACACGTATTATTTTTCCGTGTAATTAAAGGAGTAGCTTCTTTAACTGCCTTCATGAGTCTAGGCATTAATTCTGTTGTGGGAGTCTAATGGTCAACATTCAACTAATCATGTCTGATATCCTGATATCCAACATCAAACCCTTCAAGGATATTAGTAGTGGAGTATCAACATAAGAATTGGCTCTGTATGTGGTTTATACTTGCTCCAGTTTCTAAATACTTGATCAAGTATTTATCCCCAAATTTGTAAGCTATAGCATACAGCCCATCCCAAATGGAATCTAATTATAATCTTCAGGGTGATATACAATTGTGATAGTACATGATATAGCAAAACATAAAGGTGAGTAAAGATTAAAGAGATAAATTTGCTACTTGAATTTCTCTTATAACTATCTTGGATAGATTAGTCATCTCCACTGATTGTAGTTGTATTATCTTCTGATCAGATCTTTTTAATACTTTATCAGGCTCTTTAATATTTTCACTGTTAAGTTCACGAGCTAATAGAGCTTAAATTCCAGGTTCTCTTACATATAAGGTCTTTAAGGAGACATATTAATAATTTTATTTAAACTTAACCTATAAGGCATAAACGCACTTGGGAGATATTGATCCCAGTGTAATGAATTGGTAGTGGCCATCTTGCATAATATAGAAACCAATGTTTTATTCACTCTTTATACATTCTCAATAGTTGATGGATTGTAGAGCGCTTAAAGTAATTGTTGAGTCCCCATGCTCTTATCTAGGATCCTTAAAACTCTTGAATTAGAGTTTTTATATTTTCTCATAACATTACCTGTGGGCAGCCATGCTTAATAATTATTTTGGTATAGAAAAGTTAAAGGAAGCCTTAGTGGTCCTTGAAGGAATGGAGATTGCTTTGACACACTTCATGAAGCGATCATTCCATTTAAGTGTGTTGTTTTCCTCCTATGAATTCAGGTAGTGGACATATGACGTATAAATTGATGGTATGAAATGGCTGCTGAGGGGTCATGGGTGATACTTGCACTTGACCTTATGCAGCATCTGTTTTTATGAGTTATGAAAACTTCTATTAATTCCACTACATGGAAAATTATTCCTTCCCAATAGTAAAAAAATCATTGTTCAATTCATAAGTTTTCCTGGCTCCTCCATGTTCTAAAGTAATGTGGGCTTCCATTATAACTGGTAACCATTCTGGAGGTCACAAATAAGATAGCCAATCATTTCCAACTATCTTGTAAAGTAATCCATCAATAACTTTTGCATTTAGATCGTGTCATTTGATAATTTTCTGTACTGGTTCATCTTCGTCCTCCTAAGAGTCTGTCTTCATGAGTAGGTCTTGTAACCGTTCAGCTTTGCTATTGTCTAGATAAAGTAGGGGCAGTCAAGTCAGTCCATCTATGTTCATGTACTTTGTTCCAGCTTGGAGTATGATAATCAGGTCATAGTGATGAAGTTTGATATCCCAGAGGGCAGTATTCCTGTCAGTTCATTCATGTTACGCAGCCACTATAAAAAAATCTGGTCTGTAACACCTGTGAAGTTCATAACCTAAAAAATATCCAGAAATGCTATAACGCCAGGAGAACAGCTAAGCACTTTTTCTCTGTGACGCTATATATTCTCTCAACTTTGGAAAGCGTTTTGATGTGATAAACATCGGGAGATCAATGCATTCATCTAACAATTGAGAGAGTATGGCGCCTATGGCTAAGTCGGAGGCCTCAGTAAACAGGATGAATGACTTCCCATAGTCCAGATGTCATAGAGTTAATACTCTATTCAACAAACCTTCATTGATTTTAAATTTTAAATTTATTGTGGGGAAGGCTGACCAGGGGACAGACACTTCCAAAAGTAATCATGAAAGAAAAACAAAACTCAGTAACAGTGAAGGCACCCCAGAGAAGTGATGCTATCTCCTGTTGCCAGCGGGAACGCCACTATGGGGAGAAGGGGGGAACGTTTAAGGGGCCGTAACCACAATTAAACATGTGTGGAGGAAGGGGTCTGAGTTGATGAACCAAACTGGGAACCAGGAGGAGACCAACTGACAGAGACGTAGTGGGAGGTACCCAAACATCCACGCTTGAAAGTGGTCCACCAAATGGGTTAGAATCTGTGGATAGCTTCTGGGAGGGTGTAGTGGAGCCTGCGATGGCATCCAAGACAATCGTGTGGATGGTCCACATGGCGATTGCGACCACCAGAGCACGGAGGGAGGGTGGAAGAGGGAATACCATGGATATAGCAAACATATCCCTTGACAGACTGAAGGGATGTGCCTGATACTGGCCAAGCAGACGTTGAACTTCGCGCCATATCGCTTCAGAGGTAGGGCACTTCTCCAGGCAGTGGAACAGCGTTCTATACCGGCCACACACGACGAAGGATGAGTGCAAAGCGTTAGAGCGCTCAGCTGTATGGTACACCCACCTCAGGCAGCGCCACACATGGAAACGGAAATGAGGCAGCAACAGAGGGTGGTGTGCGAATTTCCAAATAATCTTCTGGGTCTCAAGGGAATAAGGGATGTCCATCATGTCCAGGTAGTCCACCATGTATAGGACATGGGGCCGTGTGGGGATCAAGCCATCTTGAATGAGTAGCCCCTGTACCTCCTGTGTGAACTGAGGAGAGGGGCGGCCTCTCTGGGCTGTGTGCCCACAAATATGGATTCTCCACTCAGCACTCCTCATGGAGAGAAGGATTCGTTTAAAGTGGGGCTTAGTGCCATTAGGACCTGTGGCCAATGGGTGGGAAGCCAGATATTTCATCAAGGAGTGAGGGTGCGACAGATTGGTAAGGCCCAGGGTGCAGGAGAAGTTAGAGCAGGCCGTGCGGGACCAGTGTTGGGAGGATAGCGTAGGGGCGGTGACAGCCGCAATCCAGGTGCCCAGGATCTTGGCAGCATGGGCTTTAAAGTTGAGCAGGCACATGCCACCACGATGACGAGGGCCAAACATGACCTTAAGCCGCACTGGTGGTGGGCAGCCTGACCAAAGCCACCCTTGCAGAAGGGCATACATAGATTTGAAAAACCTGGGTAGAAGGCGATGGCGTGGGCTCCAAATTAAAACTTTGGAGAGGAGCATAGAGTTGGCTAAAACAACTCTGTCAGTAAGGGAAGTAGGGTGGGCTCTGAGGGAGGCGATGAGCTTCGTCATGTTGTCTAGAATATGACTTTCCATTACTGCTGAGGCATACCCGCCTGCCTCCACCCACACCCCCCAGATGGCGGACAGGCCCTATGGTAGGGCGTGGCACGAAGGGGAACACAAGTGGGGCGGTGTGGGGTGGGCAGGGAAGGCGAGCATGTGTGCGAGCAGATGGGTCAGGCTGGACACAGGTCGCTGGGGCCCAGCAGGTTTGATATCGACCAAGGAGGATGATTTTGGTTTTGGAGGCGTTCAGTGCAGCATTACTTACCCGGGAATAAACCTGGATGAGAGCTTCAAGCGCGCGTGCATCTTGATTATTAGACACCCCGACCACACAATCATTAGCAAACGCCATCATCTTGACTGGGGCTTGGCCTGGTATATGGACCCCAGTGAGGCGGGCATTCACATTTCGAATAAGTGGGTCAAGGCTGAAGTTATATAAGAGTGGGCTAAGGGGGTCCCCTTGGCGTAGGCCCCTTTGAGGGCGGACTACTTCCGTGAGGAAGCCAGGGCCACACGCTGCCATTGTTGCAGATTCTGTAAGCATCATCACCCAGCTGATGAAGCGAGGGGGTAAGCGAAATTGGTGGAGGCAGGCCCTGAGGTATTACCAGTTTACTCTATCATAGGCCTTCTGTTGGTCCAAGAATACTAGTGCCCCAGAGGCTGTGGACTGGCATGCGTTAGCCACAGAGTGCACATTGTCCCAAATCGACCTTCTGGGTATGAAACCAAATTGTTCTGGGGAGATGGTGGCAGAGGCTACAATCCCTTTACGATTAGCCATGATTTTAGTTAAAATTTTGGTGTCTGTGTTAGTTAGAGAAATGGGGCGCCAGTTGACTAGGTCTATCTTATCCCCTTTCTTGAAGAGTGTAATGGTGAAGGCCTCTTGCCCTCCTGGTAGAAGGCGCGTATCCATAAGGCTCTGGTTAAGGGAGGGAAGCAGCAATGGGGATAGATATTTGAAGTACTTCTTATAGAACTCATACAGAATGCCATCAGGGCCTGGGCATTTCCGATTTGGTGCACCGCGGATGGCAGACCAGAGTTCGTCCAGAGTAATCAAATTCATTAACTCCGGGTATCAGGAAATGGTGCAGATGTGAGTGCTATCAGAAATTTCGCCATTTTGGCTGGTGGAATTGGATAAAATTGGTATAACTCTGAGTAATACTTTTGTATTTTGATCGCCACTTCAGCTGGCATATCCATGACAGAATCGTCTGACCTGTGTGCAGGCCACGCTCTGGCGCGGTGTGAAGGATTCTTTAAAAAATAAGTGGAGCACGTGTCATCCTCTTCAATGTGTTTGTCCCTGTACTGAACACAAACCCGATGTTTGTGTTGCCTTTCAAGAGCGTTGATGTGGGTGGCTGCTTCTGCCCACTTTTGGCCCCAAGCAGGGCTGTAGCCCATGGCTAGAATGTTGGACTCCAGGTGTGCCAGCTCTGCCAGAGCGCGTGAGATGACGGCTGAGGTAGCTTGTGAGCATCGGTAGGAGATGTGGTGAGCGTGGTGGATGGTATCCTCTTTGAAGGCTGACCATGTGGAAATTGGGTCCACTCAAAACGGTGTAATAAACTCTTTTGCTGAAGTTGCAGATTCCACCCATGTGGAAAATCCTAGTGACGCAAGTTTGGGTGGGTGGAGTTTGCACCAATGCGGAGCCCTAGCCACTGTGATGGGTAGGTGGTAGGTTATTGAGACCAGCCAGTGATTGGAGAAATCAATTTTTGATGTGTGGAAGTGGGAAATATGGGATCAGAATTTCACCAGCATAAGGATAAGGTCTATGGGGGATCTGGAACTTAACTGGCCATTGTGGACGTGGGGATGCATCATGTTCTCAAGCAGCGGAGCTTGCCGTGGCAGCGCTTCATACAACCCAAGGGTGGCCTTTAGAACGTGAAGTTCTACGTGACCCTGGGGGTGTGGGATGAGGAAGGCCTGCGGTCCGTGGATGTGTTTAACCAACAATTCATGTCGCCAACTACAAAATGGTCAAGGGGTAATGGAAGGGATTTGACCGATGAGAAAAATTCCCAATGCTTTTGTGCACAGGTCAGGGCATAAATGTTGATAATAGCATGCGCCACGTTGGCCCACAAAAATGTGACAATGAGGACTCAGCCATCGAGGAAGGATTCAGATGATAAAAATTTAAAAATATTGTTTTTCTAAACAAGCACCCCACAGTGCTCAGACCAGAAGGAAAGGGAAGGGAGGAGCATGGTTTTCCAAGCATCCTCAGAACCTCATGGACAGTGGGACTCCTGGATGGCCAGGATGTCCATGGTTAAATTTATTTTGTAAAAAACTCAGTTTCCTAGCCCGGGATGGCGAGGCCTTGAGTCTGGCGATATTCAACGTCCCTAAAGTGAAGGCTCCCCCCATCGCACCTTAGGTGTGAGGGGGTGGGCACCTAGGCCCACCAGCCTCCTCTGGATCCCCACAGGCCTTCACGGTGGCGTTGGTGTTTGCAGCAATGCTATTGGAAGATTTATTGATTTTAGCAGATAGGTTCACATTTGCTTTTGCAATTTGCTTTTGGTTTCCCCGCTGTCAAACAAATTTTTACGGTGTGGTTGAGTTCAATGCATCAACATTCAGGTCAAACTTTTTTTCAGGTAGGTTGGAGACCAAATTGGTTCCAATCAGGGCTTGGGTGTAAAGGTTGGGTGAGATCAAGTCACCCATTGGATCCTCAGATTGGGTGGCCCAATTGGCTTGGGCATCCTAATCTGATTGGTTGAGGGATTCCCAAGTTTCTTCCACCACGAAGGTTTTAATGTCCTCCTGGCGTTGGGAGTGCAGGATAGCAGAGGCGACCTTGACCGCTTCCTTGGCTGTGGCCCTGCGAGCCTGTTTGGCCTTCTTTCGCTCTTGAGGGGAGACAGGCTTTACTAGTAAGTAGCAGCCTTGTGCTCCCCACGGGAAGGCCTCTTTGGTACTAGTGGTTGGTTCATAGTGAGCCTCCCCGTTGGTCATGGCCACCAAGGGGTGCTCTTGGAATGTGATGCCCTCCTTGGTGGGGCATGTGTGTGCCTTATGGCTGAACGCGTCACAGTGGGTGCATATGGGGGGTGCACTGTCCACGGTTACCAGAAAGGGTGAGTTGTATGCCCCTCAATATTAATAAAAGTGGAGTGCGGGATCTGGGTTAGGTCCTTTGCAATCTCCTCGGTTGGGGTCAGAACTGCAATGGCTTTGCTGGTGCACAGGTGTGGCATCGGCATAAAGCATTGAATCTTGAAGGATTGTATTTCTCCATATACGGTGAGACCAGCTTTCAGGTGCTGCTCTAGAACAGCACACTTGACTGTAGTGGGCAAAAAGTCGAACATGAGGAAAATTTGGTTGGATTTTGTCCATCTGGTGCACTTATTTTTGATGACCCGCTGCCCTTTGGGGAGGTCAATCACAACGCGCACTGCAACAGCTTCATCTGCTGCCTCCTTGTTTTCAAAACTGAGATCCAGCCAACCATTTGACATGGAGTGAGGTGAGATGTACACCGCAGTCAGGAAATGAAAGTGCATATCCCCACAAAATTTTTCTCACAACGCCATTTGCTGAATATTTAGGAACACCTGGACTCCATATTCAACCAACAAGAGTGGTTGAAAGTGCGGCGTGTTGATGTACTGGTTACATCGCGCCTGCCAAGTGAAGATTTCTGGGGAAATAGTAACCGCCAGTTTTTATTTTTATCTAATCTACCAATTTCTATGGGGCATTTGCGAACGTTGGAAGTCGCGGACCTACCACCTGTGCCTTTTACCTTACTTGCCCAACTGTTCCCTGACATGGGCGCAAACTAATCTCCTCTGTGAGATTATCAAACTAAAGTCAGGCTTGAATCGAATAAGTTGCAAAAGTGATTGCAACGAGAAAGAAAAGTTAACAAAACTTAATTGAATTAAGTGAAGTTCTTTGCTCTACTCCCCACAAAAAAGGGGCATTTTTGGCAAGAAAAAGGACAAGAGGTTCAGAAAGTTGAGTGAAATTAGGGATATAATTGATGGTAATATCTCATCATTACAAAGGATACCTGTATTTCTCAGAGGTTCTTCATCTCAGGATCTTGGAGATAGCTCAACCTTATTGTACAATGGTTGAATTCCTTCCCGTGATATAGTCTGTTCTAAAATTCTGGTTCCTGGTGGAAAAAGGTACATTTCACAGGCTTTAATTTTATTTTGTTCTCTCTCAGACAATGAAAATCTGATTTGAGGGAATCTAGATGATTGGTAAAGATTTGAAAATACCGTTATGTCATATAATTGCGCAGTCACACAGCTGAGCTTAGATTTTGCATGATGTGGTCCATCGCCTGTTGAAATGAGGCGGAAGCATTGCATAATCCCTTAGGGAGCTGGGTAGGTTGAAAAAATTCTTCCATATACATCAACGCGCATTTTTCTTGGTATTCTGGTGAAAGGTCCTTCTGCCAATAAACGCTGGAAAGGTCTGGCATGGATAATTAATTCAGCTGGAGAATCAGGGACAGAGCATTGTCAGTTCATGGAATTTGATACCTGTCCTTATTAATAAGGCTGTTTAGCTTCCTGTAATCCATCACTATTCTATACCCACCATGCTTCTTCTTCATAAATATCAGTTGGATGACCAGGGACTATGGGAGGGCACAAGTAAGCCGGCATCCAATAATTGCTTGATCTCAGTCTTCATGTGTTGCTTTACTACCTTCAACTTCTAAATGTCTTTGATTGTATAAAGGTTGATATCCAACTTCAATACTATGTGTCCATTCTTTCATATGACCATAGTCAACATCAATGTAGAGAAAACATCTTATGAGTCTTTAAGTAATTGATGCAATTTATCAAGTTCCCCCTGATTTAATTCGTGGAATATTTGGACTTGAGAGATAGAGAAAATTACAATATTGGTGGGTAGACAAAAATCAAGGTGATTAACAATAAAATGTACCTTGTCAATCTCATCAATGAGAAATAATTAACATTTCCAATCACTTGATATTTAATGACTAGAATATCTTGGTTATCCATGTTTCCAAGTAGTAACTCAATAGGCCGCTGATAAGCTGAATCAAAGATCCTTCGACACTTTTCAGTGACATAACTGGTATGCCTTCTGCTTCATCTACTGAGTTGGGTAGTTTTTTCATCTTGCTTCCAGAGGTATGTATTTCAAAGGTAAAGCAGGAACAATGTATTCAACTAGATAATAGGAATCCTTCTTTCTGGAGCATTTATTATCCAGTACAAGGGGAACTTCATAGTTATAAAAGTAATAAATATTCTTACTAAGATTAATAACTACTTTATATTTAAGTATAAACTTCATCCAGAAAATTATATCATACTGAATATTGTCAGAGCAACCTGGGAGATGAGAAACTAACTTGCCAACTTGGATTGGCAGAGATGAATATGTATCTATCGCCTTGGTGTTGTTTGGACTAGAGGTTCTATACTCCTGAGTGTATTTGAGGTATGGACGATCTTGATCTTCTTGATGATTTGAGACAAAACAACACTGATAGTTGATCCCATATCCAAGTTAGCCATAGCTTGGAACTTCTAAACTACCACTTCCACTTTGGTAATGGTGCCTCCAAACTTTGGTGGGACGGCTAACACCTCTTTAAGGCGGAATGTTTCATTGAGCTTTTAACAGTCTTGGGATACTTCTTCTTGATATCCAGTAGACTGTGAAGGCTCAAGATGGGCCAGATCAATATAGAAAGATATTGGTCAGCATCACTGTCTTTATCAATATTCTGGGGCACCTGATATCCTGTATTAGATAATTGCCTTCAGGAACCTAGGCATTATTGATTTTTAAGCATTTAAGTAATCCAGAATGGTAGTCTCAGTGGGTGAACCTAAAATAGTAACCTGTGTCCTTGTGTCCCCTTCAGAGTTGTCATCAGATTTATTCTCAATGCACGCAAGATGAGTGATTGACAGTGTTTTACTTTCAGGTACTTTAGTCCCTTCAGCTTTAGAGGTACCTGACCCTAAGCTGACCTTACTTTCTCTTCTTGTCAATGGAAGAGTTATTAAAGCATGTATCTTCAGTGTGGTTTTTCTTCTTCCAGTAGTTACATATTGGATTTTCCACATTCTTAAGGTTCTTTTCTTCCTCATTATACAATATGGATTTCGTGGATGCCATTTGGGAGATCTCTGGCTTGTGTATATCAACCAAATTGAGCAGGGCTTCTTTGATGTCTAAGGCAGAGTTAAAGCTTTATTTGACAGATGTGACATGCATGGTTAGGTCAAGGTTAATACTTAACTTAGCAATTATGGTGGCCATGGCATCGTCCAATGTAAGCATCTTTGAGGTCATTAGCATTTTTGCCTCAATATAAAAGCGATCAGAAAATTCAGTAAGGTTTTCGTTTTGGTGTAGCACAATTCTCATGAAGGCCTGTTTCTTCCTACTCTGCTTTTCTTGGACCCAAATTCTTTGATGAGCGCTTCCTTCACTTCTTTACAGGTATTCAGGTCTTCAATTTAAGACAACATAACCTTTTGAGCCCTAAGGTTTAACATGATAAGATATGCTTAACCTTTTAATGATTGGTTTCACTTTCCATTGCTGTTTCATAGAAGAGGAGGAAAGATGCGATACTCCCTTCATCGGGTATAAGCTTATCCTTGAACGTAGGCTTAAAGGTATCAGCCTCCATTCTAGTAACGACGTTTACCCTAAGAGCTTCAGATTTGGTAATTTCAGTATATGTGCCATTCAGTTTAATTTGACGTGGAATCTGACAAATTTGATTTGGTAGAGGACTATGATGTTGCTCCATTTCCTCCAGGGTAAGTATTGGCATGACATCCACTAGATTAATTTTTTTTTTGAGAACAACTTTAATGTTCTCCAAGTTTTTAACACAGATGTCTAGATCATGAATTTGTTGATGAGTGGATGAGCAGTAAGTTTGCAACAGCTGTTTTAATCCTTTAATACTCCAATACGCCAATAAAAGTCCTCCTTCATCTCTTTGCACTCAGTGCTCTAATGAGGCTTGTCAGTCTTGACTTTTGGCTCATCTGTAAGAGTTTCCAGCATTGTTCAGCTTTTTTGAAGTGATGGTAGAAGTACTTGATGTCCTCTCAATTGGGAGATTTACTTCTCATGTCTCTCCATTTGTTGAGTCGCTTAGTAATGATAAGAGTTTATGACTGAGTAACACGGGATGCCAGGTCCTGATCAACATGGGCTACTTGGGAAATGATACTTTGGGATACTGATGAAATCTCAGAGGTTTGATGAGCGTCCACCGCATCAACTCATTGAAGTTCTTGCTCTATCTGGTACTTAAGAAGTGAGATCAGTTCTTCCTCCTGTTGATGGCTAGTAGAAGATTGGGCTGCCATTTTGCCATGGGCTCCAATATCTTATCATCAGAGCTATTCAGAAAAGACATCAAGTAATCGCTTAGTACTTTCATTTGACTCTGATATGACCTTTTGGAGAAGCTTCATTCATCCTTTACATACTTGATAGCATAATAAGCAATTGTTCCCATTTGATTATGGAGCTGGATGGTGTAGGAACGATTTTCTTTGATCAAACGGCGGACGTCCCTTGTACTTTGTGATGCTATGTTATATACCTGTTTGTAGGCCATCCATAAGGCCCCTTGGGTATTAATGTGATGGTAGAGTTCCTAATTATGAACTCCTAGTAAATACATGATATGATAAAGTGAAGGGTGTATTAATTTCATGGTATAGTGAGATAGATTTGCAATCAATCTATAGCTCTCTGGGATATCACTAATTCATACAAGCTCATGAGAGTCCTGTCCACTGTGGATGACCTTTTGCAGTTGACCTTTTTACTGAATTAATGGCTCCACGAAGTATATCTCAAACGCCTTCATTGGGAACTATTTTAAATGATGAGATTTTGGAATCTTTATGTAGTTTTCTTAAACTTTTTCAAGTGTGACGGTGGGTGGACTTCCCATTCTTCCATCTTCTTCAACATTTCAATTGTACATCCTGCAGGTGATACTATCTAATAGGGTATTGTCCATAGTGTGATTAAATAGTTTAAGGTATCAATAAGTGTTGACTGGGACCCTATAGTGAGCACCAGCCTGTTGAGCTTCCCTTTTTAAGCTTGATGATGCTAAGCCCAAGAAGCCCAATGGTCAATACTTGATGCCATCTTTGATGCATGACAAGTATTTTTTTATTTGAAAAGATGCCAAATCACCACTTATGTCCTGTCAGCTAGAGTATCCAACCTATAGTAAGTATGGTGAAATGGCTTTATTGAAGTTAAGTACCAAACTAAGATATAGAATTAATGATATAACTTCATTTAGAATATGAGTTTTTATATATTATACTTAACTTTATAAACCATAAAAGGAAAAGAATTTATAAGATTAATGTAGGGGGAAATTTGAAAAAGAAGGCTCTTGTTCAGATGATTCATTCTGAATAGTATAATACCTTTGTGGCATATTTTTATAGGGCAAAAATTTAAAGTTAAATGTATCAAGTTGGATAAGACTTGGTATTACATATGTTGAACATTTGGTAAATCCTTGATTCTTACTCTTTTGCAGGTTTATCTTAATTTACTGCCTTGAGTGCCACCCTGAGTAATTGTCTCCTGACATTCAGATAATCCTTCATTTCATCTAGGCTTGATTTCATTTTGGGGTATGTTGGGCTTGATTTGGTCTGATAGAATTATCTAATGGAAACTTGATTTATAACAAATAGTAAATTTTCCAAATAATTTAACAAGGTAACTACTTTAACAACCTTCTCAGGTTTAGGTGTCAATTCTTGTAGATTTAAATTGTCAATAAGATTTCTATCATGTCTGATATCTAAATATCCAACTTCCTAATGTCAAGAGAGTGTCTATAACTCTCCAAAAACCAGCGTGGTGGTGCTTGTTGCACAGGACCAACGCAAGGGAACTAGAAATCATCTTTATAATAGAAATAGTCCAGCAGAGGGTGCTGGAGCTAAAGAGACTTAGGGAGATTGTGTTGAGCATGGTAGTAGTAATAAGAAGTTTAACATTATTCACAACTTAGCTGTGCACTAGAGGGCAGTTCATAACCAAGTTTGGTATAGGGTTAGAGTGCACTAATGACTGGGTATGGAGGGAAAATGGTAGAACCAGCGGTGTACCGGAGTTTTCAATAATTACAACCAAAAGAAACTGGCTAACACAATGCAAGACCTCCTTGATGAGGTCCACACACAGGTGCACCCAAGTCAATATATAGAAAAATGTAAAATAACGGTAAGGGTTTATTGGGAAAGATGACCAGCGAGAAATGTTGGTCTCAAGCAAAGATTTTTAAGCCAGCTTGGGGAAATCTTGAATTGGCAGAAATGGTCCCAAGCCTTGATGCACCAATAGGCGCATGCTTCTATATGAAAGGTTTACATACCTCAAATTAATTTTACTCTAGTAATTAACCAAAGTTGAATCTGACCTAAACTTGAAATTTTGTAAATGGAATAGGTTCCAAACCCCCATTCTTCAATGAACAGAATTTTCCTATTTAAGTCAGACTCAAAACTCGTTTCTTAACCTAGAGCCAAAATAGGGAGTTGGACTTTAGGCAAATCACTTGTCTCAACCTGGGCGTACCTCGCCTGTACCCAGCGTTAATCCAAGGTGTGTTTGAGATCAGGAAGGGCCTGAAGCTTCACATTCTGGACCTCCTGCCTCCCAGCCTTGTCCCTGATTTTGGTCCCCTCTTTAAGTTCATGTAAACATGACATTATCCTCTCCTCTTTTTGGGCTTCACCCTCCCTCCAGGTACATTCGCCAAGAAAAGGTTTTATGGGCAGGGGCCAACTTTATGGCAGCAACAACTTGGGAAAACTTCGATCCTTCAGCCTTTGGAAAACGCTCATGGAATGCTGCAATTAATTCTTGGGCATGGGCGCAATTATGCGCTGGGACCCAACTGTTCTCTGCTGCGTCAAATCCCTTCCAGGATAAAAGATACTCAAGTCAACTTCTCACCCAACGAGAGGCTAAAATCTCTTCCACTTCCCATTCTGGCGCCCCATCCACGAGATAAGCTTCAGGAGTCTCTGGAGGGAGGGCCCTCAAACAACATGAGCTTGCTTTCATGAAATACTGAAAAGATTTAAAACGAGGGGGGAAGATCCAACTAATTTAATGCGTGATCCACCTTTTTTGACGATTTGGTATGGCCCAATCCTCTTTGGTCCCAGTTTTTTACATGGTTGCTTAATAAGGATGTTTTTAGCATCCAGCATCATGAGATTTCCTTCTTTTTTAGGCAGGTTCAACCCATCTCTTACCATCAGCATGCTCCTTATAAGCCTGCATGGCCACATCTAAATTCGTGATCACCCCTTGGTGTACTTTCTTGATCATTTTGCAAAGTCCACCACTGCTTCCACCTTGGATCCACAACTGGGCTCCATATTGAAGGCAGGATTGGAGCCATAGTTGGCGAAGAAAGGGGAACAACCTATTGACGCATGTTGTGTGTTGTTACAACTATTTTGGGCCATGGGAAGATGGTAAACACAATCTGAATGATCTGCGGCGGTGTAACATTGCAAGAACTGTTCAAGTCACTGGTTCACTCGTTCTGTCTACCAACCTGATTGGGGATTATAGGCAGTTGAACGGCAAGGTTGAATTTGCAGAGTCATGCACAAATCTTCCCAAAAAGACTAGGTAAACTGGAAGCCCCTATCACTAATTATTTCTTGAGGGACCCCATGAAGAGCGAACATGTTGGTAACAAACAGCCTAGAAATATCCGCCGCAGAGACTGTGGTTTTGCAAGGGATAAAATTGGCAAACTTCATAAAACGGTCCATAACCACAATGATAGCATCATATTATCAGATAAAGGCAATTCAACAATAAAATCGACTGATAGGAAAGTCCAAGGCCCATCAGCCTTTTGAATTGGAACCAATGACCATGATAAAGGCTGGCGATTTAATTTTATTTGGTTGCAAACTAGGTACTCTTTACAATACCGCCCCACCTGAGCAGACAAGCCCTTCCAATTGTAAGTGCGGTGGATAAGCTCAGGTTCTTCGCCTTCCCAGGATGACAACGGTGATTCTGTTATGATGGTCCCAGATTTTTTCCAGGAGAAGTAATCCAGCAGGAACCCATAGGCGTTCCAAGAACCACATCATCTCATGATTTATGTGATAACCTCTGGTAATATTCTATTGATTCAATAAGCTCTTTGCAAAGACCATCGTGTATTCTCCCAACAAGGCTGAGAAAGGACAACCTTTATTAACATACCATATTCCTCCGCATTTTCTAGAGGAGTGAGTGTTGGCCCATTGGCGAAGGGAGAGGAAATTTGAGACACAATCTTACCCAATGGAATTATCAACTGGGTAATATGCACCTCCACCTCCTTCAGATTAAAATATAGTGCAGGGGAATGCCTCAAAGCAGCCGCCAAACCATTCTCCTTGCCCTTTGTAAATTCATAAGAAAACGCAAATCAGGCAATAAACTTATGCCAGCGGGTCTGCCGTGGGGTTAAGACATAAGGTGCGCGATAGTACAGTAAGGCATGGTGATCTGTACATATGCAGAAGGGTTAGTATGAGCCATGCAAGTGATGACGCTAGTATTTCAGCGCCTCAACCAGTGAAAATAATTATTTAGTCTTATATGGAAATGTCTAACTCTGGTAAAGACATCTCCTAGAAAAATATCCTACCAGATGCTCTATTCCATCTTCAACTACTTGTAATAAGGCTGCCGCTATGGAGAAGTTGGATGAACAAGAAGCTACAATGAACTCTTTATTGGGGTCAACATGGCGAAGAATGGAAGTAGACAGCAACGTACATTTTACTGCTTGGAAGGCATCCTCCAAAACGGAGGACCACTGTAGGACTTTTTCCCCATTTGCTTTACAAAGGCGCGACACCTTCAAAAAGGTTTGTCGTGAACTTCTTAGGGAACGTACATGTCCCCAAATGCTTCTCAATTCCTTGACTGAAGTTGGAGTGGGCCACTCATGAATCGCCTTCACCTTGTCTGGAGTTATCATGTGCCCTTGGTCAAACACAAAGTTGTCCAGAAAGGTAACCAGGGACTTAAAAAATTCACACTTACTTTATTCAGCGTAAGGTTGGCAGTCCTTAAACGCTCCACCACCTGCCAAAGGTGCACTTCATGGGAATCATTGTCAGGGGAAAATACCAAAAAGTCATCCATATAAGCTACCGCGCATACCCCCAGCAGGTCCCCCAAAGCTGCACCAATAAGACGTTGAAAGATAGCGGGGGCATTTTTGAGCCCAAAGGGAATAACCCAAAATTGGAAGAGTCCTTTAATAGTTCAGAATGCGGTCAACTACTCCTGGCCTTTTTTGATATGGATCTGATTGATTAAACTTAAACAATCCAACTTAGACAATATTTGCGCCTTCTCCACATAGCGTGCAATCTATGAGTCCAGTGGGATGAGATTTAATTCTGGTACTGTGACATTGTTGAGATTCCCATAGTCTATGCATGGAAATAAGGTACCTTCGGCCTTCTCAACAAAGAGAAGTGGGAAACACACAGGGGAGGCTCTCTGAAAATAGCACCCCTGGATAATTGCTCTTTAACCCACACATCTAAGGCCTCTTCATCCAGGACAATAAATGGGTAAATGGGGGAAGATATAAGCACCAGATCCACAGTGAGCTTAAATTCGCAATCAAAATCTGAATGATCTGGTAGTGTGTAAGCTGAAAATGCATCAAACGAAGATTCCAACTCCTCCAAGCAGGAAGGTAGGGAAACCTCCATAAAGGGCTTCAGCAATGGGGCAATACTGAGAGTGTAAATATTGTGCCACTGGGACAAATCGCCCTGAAAGTTGGCTTTAGCCAAAGGAACAACCAACTTGTGACCATCCTTCAAATTTAGGGATATAGTATTTTCTTTCAAGTTAGTCCTGACATCAAACTTTCACCACCACTCTACACCCAAAATGATGGGGTACAAGAGGTTTATGATAGCTTGAAAGTTGCCAGAAAAATGATATGTGCTAACTTGATAGTCCACTAACCCCAGGATTTTCAGCTTGGGAATACCTTGGGAAGCCCCTCCTCTAACCATACCACCTGGCACGTAACTCAGCTCAAGTTAGTCGGCTAGGGTTTGGTCCATAAAATTCTCAGAGGCTCCAGTATCCGCCAAAATAGAAGTTCAGATCTTCCTAAAGGGGATTTAAAGGTAGCAGTCAGTAGAAAATAACCTGAATGATCTTTATTTGTAACAGAAAACGCCAACACTTCACCACCAAACGCTACTTCAGTGTCTACCATTCCCCAGGGTACGTTTTTAAATCATTGAATGGAGAGGGATAATTGGTCACTCTTACTTCTGAGGCCATATATTTGTCAGGAAAACAGCAAGTTAAATTTAGACCAGCCTGCCAGCCTGAGTGCCGAAGCACCCAAACAGCAAGTCAGAATGCCAGTGGCACTGCTGCTGGAATGACGGTTATGGAACTAGGAAGAAGTTTCACTAAAAAATGTGTATTAGCCATAATTGCATATAGACACCTAGTATAATACCATATGAACAAAGCATAAATCCTGAGTGGTGTTGGAATACTGGTGGAAAAGGCGGTTTATTCTTCAACAAAAAACTGAAATTGGGGAAAAGATTTTTATTTAAAAGATAAAGGAAGATAATTGACTAACAATTTTCTCATTGCAAGGCAGCTGATTAAATAGTGTTCAATTATAGTGAGTTCAAGAAGGGATCAGGTCCCTCAAATTCTACCTAACCCAGCAAATTTTTTGGGAAATGGGGCAGATAATCTCAATTAGAACCAACATCAAAGGATTTGGTGGCAGTCTGAGTTGCTGTTGGCTCAACCTTGAATGCCTGAACTGAGGCTCAACTGTGTTTCCATCAGTTGGTGCAATGGCATCTGGCCTGATGAGCAACGGGAATCAGGCCACCCCACATAGAGGTAGTCTCAATTAGTTGGAAATGGGTTCAGGATGCCCAACCCACCGATGCCCAGTCGCTGGGGCATTTGTTTGGTCAAATGAGTTGTCAGCTGCAACTACCAATTTGCTGGATAGGGGTTTAAAATTATTGGCGATGGTTTCCAAAGATACCACCTGCACATTGGGTATCATCCCTGACAATTTTGAGAGAGGGTTATCATCGGCAATCATATTGGTGGATGAGTCAAAACCATCCAAGATTCTGGCTGATAATTTGATATTTGTCCTTTTTTGAGTATACATTTTCCAATAGTCAGGCTTTGATCCCATCAGTTTCAGACCCTTCAACTTTGATTCAGTGATTTTGGTGCAGATTTCCTTAATATGGTTGACAAGTTCAGCTGAGGTGAGTGAGGGTACCGGGGGAGGAATCTGAAGAGGGAGGGCTGTTACCTAGCGCTCATCTACCACGTGGGCAAGGTCACCCTGGGTGACGGGGGTACAGCCACTCTCTTCAGCCCCTTTTAATTCAGAAATGGGAAGAGCACCCGATCTACGCATATGGGACGTTCTCCTGGACTTACATTACCCTTTCCTTTTTCCAAAGGAAGGGCGCCACCACCAGGAAACTGCACGAGGGCCACCTTTTTATGAGCCTTGGGCAATTTGATCACCATTACAGTCGCAACCTTTTGAGGGGGATGTGGAGCGTTGATGTGGGACCCATAGAATGCCTCGACCAGTTCCATGCAATTAATGCAATCATGAGCCTTGACCAAACTGTTCTCATAGGCCGGATACCCCTTCCATGTGATGAGATAATGAACCGACTGCCAGGATTTGTGGGACACTAAGATGTCTTCCACCTTGGCTTCTTCTGCATCCTCTACCACTATTAGTTCAGGTTTAGTGGGAACGATCCCCTAGAATGGTGACAACTGGGATACGTGGAAGACGGGGTGCTGTTTCCAATGAGTTGGCAGTTTTAACTGAAAAAGAACCATTGCCCAAGTCTTCCTCCACCAGGTGAGACCTGAACGATTGCTTGAAAACTTCTGAGAAGGCACCTGCATCCGCAGATGGTGAGTATCTAACATAACATGAGAGCCCACCGCTATGTTGTGGCCAGGAAGCCGTTTTAAATCTGCAAACCACTTATAATCATTGATAGCCTTTGTGAGATACTACCACACCAATACTGGGTAGACTGAATGTGCTCAACATGATCTGCGGCAGCAGGAACCTCTGGGTATATACAGCGACCGACCAAAAAAGAGGGATTATAACCCAACATCGCCTCATAGAGAGAAAACCTTGTAGAAGCTTGAGTACCGTTATTATAGGCAAATTGGGTGAGAGGGAGGTCATTAGCCCAGGTATCTTGTGCGGCCACCGCATAACAGCACAAAAACTGTTCCAAAATTGGGTTAACCCACTTGGTTGGTCCAATGGACTGGGGATGGTACATGGTGGAATGGCAGGGAGTGATTTTAAGATAGTTAAAAGCTCATTCTAGAACCGTGCTGTAAATTTGAGGCCCGCAGTCACTGATGATCTCCTGCGGGAGACCAAACATAGAGAACACATAGTGTACTAAGAGATGAGCGGTTTCTTCAGACGTGATCATAGAAGCACAGGGAATAAATAGAAAAATTTGGTGAAACAATTGACTACCATCATCGCCGCCATAAACCCATTAGAACAGGGAAGTTTGAAAATAAAATCCATGGACACTGATGTCCATGGACCCTCTGCCTGCTTTAAGGGATGTAGGAGGCCATTTCTTCCTGAGCGGTCTGACTTGGCATGTGCACAGGTAATACAATAGGCAATCCAGGCCAGAAATTCCATAGTTAAAACCACCCAGTTATAGGTCCACTTGATCAATTAGATGCATTTCTTGTTGCCTGGATATACAATTGTGGGAGTATTGTGATGCACTCGATAAATTTTGGCTCTAAAGAGAGGAGGAACCCAAAACCATGACCTAAAATAGATGTGACCCTTCACCAAGGAATATGGGGAATTTTTGTGGGTTTAAAGGGATAATTGATCGAGTAACTCCACTCCTTTGGGGCAGGATGTCATCTTTTGGCGGATATGACTTATTTCCACTGAATGAGTTGCACAGGTTTTAGCCCACTGAGCAACGGCCAAACGATATGGAGATCGTTGGTACCTTAAATAAACGTAATAAACTATTTAGAATATGAGGCAATCGCCTCAGCTTTGGTACTTTTATTTTATAAAAACAAACCGCAGACTCTCTCTGCTTACGCTTTCTACTTCCTCCTAATCACTTCTTCTTTCTTCTTTACCTTTCTTCTTCTAAAAACCTCATTTACTTCTCTCTCTCACTCAACCCTTAACCCTCGGTATTCCTCAATGGATTTAACACATTTTGCTTAGTCAATATAAATTTGCTATCAATGTAGAATTTGTTTGATCATTGAGGATTCAATGGAATTAACTCAATTACTGGATCCTAATTGATTTGATCGATTCACCTCGCTTTGCTCTAGCCTATTACTCGCCCTTGGAGCTTGCTTCACATCTAATTTACAATTCACCAGAACACTAGCTTATCGCCCAGTCATATTGAAATCTCTACATTACCCCCCTTGAATGGATGATAAGCACCTATTGCTTGTAGGGTTGAAGGAACTTCACATGTACTCAGTTGATGATCTGACCACCCGCGGGTTCCTTAATGGTGTAGGCATCAGCCCCAGTCTTCTCAATAATCTCAAATGGTCTGCTCCATATGCTGGCGAGCTTGTTCCTTCTTCCAAACCCATGTTGGTTTTAAAACAGGACCAATTCCACTACCCCGCCTTGTAGAAGACTGCTGCATCTACATTGATCAGCTGCATGATCCCGAATCTTCTTGGCAAGACTAGTGGAATATGCCTCAGGTTGGAACTTAATCAGCGTGTTCATTAAGGTAGACAAATAGCAGTGGGGCTCGACTACACTGGTATCCTCTACACAGGAGTAAAGCAATGCAGGTAGCGATGGATGTCATCCATAGAGCAATTGGAATGGACTCTTACCAGTTGCTGAGTGGTAGCTGATATTGTATGCGAAGACAGCGGTGGATAAAAGGGTGCTCCAGTCTGATGGCCGCTCGATTACAAGTTTGCGTAGAATATTTACCAAAGTCCCATTGACCCATTCCACCATACCGTTAGATTCAGGGTGGTAGGTGGTAGTTAAGACCCAGCAGATTGCCATGAGCTCATTCAACTTGGCAAATATATGTGATGTGAAATTGGTTCCATTGTCCATTAGGATAAATTGCGGACAACCATGGCGCTGTATGACGCACTCCAGGATGAACTTGGCGGTAGTGAAAGCCCCCAAATCCTTGATAGCCCTCAATTCCACCCATCTGTCAAATGGTCGATGGCTACTACTATATATCTGGAGTAGTTCGCGCCAGTCAGCAGCAGCCCCACCACATCTAATGAAACTGTATGCCATGAAAAGTGAGGCTTAACTAGCTGGTAGGTGGTTTTTTGGTGGAATGGTTTCTCCACTTGGCACTGATGGCAACAACCAACCGTCTCAAGAACATCATAGTGCATACTCTTCTAATAGTAGCAGGGTCACAAGTACTCCTGATTCTTTTTCAACCCTCCATGACTTACCGCTTTATGGGAATCCATAATTATCCTAAGCTGGGAAGAGGGTTTTGGGAAACTAAGCGTTGATTCCCCAATCCGCTTATATATTTCCCCATTGCGCAAGAAGGTATCCTGCCTAAGTACATCTAACACTTTGATTTCGGGTAGTGGCTCATCTTGATATTTGCCCATAATCATCTTTTCATACATTATGTCGGCCACATTCACTGTAATGGCGACGGTGGGTAATTTGGAAAGATGGCCCACATTCTGATGCTTCAAAGCAGGTCAATGCATGATCTCAAAATCATATGCTTGGAGCTTTAAAGCCTATCTTGCAAGCCACCTTTAAGGTTCCCGCAGATTCTGTAGCAAGTGCAAGGAGGCATGATCCGTTACCACTTTGAATTTCACCCTGTGGAGGTAGACCCAGAATTGTTTATATTCATAGATTACCGCTAAACACTCCTGCTCAGTCGCAGTGTAATTCCGTTCAGGGCCAGTTAATCTGCAGCTGCAATATGCAATGGGGTACTCCACAACATCATCGTCTTTTTGGGATAACACAGCCCTTACAGCAGAAAGTGAAGCATCTGTTTGAACAATAAATTATTTTTCAAAATTGGGGTATTGCAAAACAGGCGCGCTAGCCAAGACAGTTCATAATACATCAAAAGCGGTTTGACATTGATCCATCCAGTGGAAGGCAGCGTGTTTCTTTAGTAGCTCAAAGAGTGGAGCCCCAATACAGCTGAAGTTGTGAATGAACTGCTGGTAGTAACCAACCATCCCTAAGAAACTTGGATATCCCACTTATTGCTTGGCTGAGACATTTTGCGTATGGCTTCCACCTTGGCAGGCTGAGGACTAAGCTCTTTGTAGTTTACCACAAAGCCAAGATATTCCAGCTGTTCCTTAAAAAAGTGACACTTTTGGAGCTTAATCTTGATATTAGAATCAGCCAGGCGGCGGAATACTTGCTCCAGGTGTACAAGGTGCTCTGTGAACTTCCGCGAAAACATGATGATATTGTCAATGTAGACAAGAACGCAAGACAGCTTTAGGTCACCCAAAATAGTGTCCATATCCCGCTGGAACATAGCGGGGGCATTGCACAAACCCTGTGGCATACGTGTAAGCTGGAACAGACCTTCTGAGATAATGATTTTGCACTTTTCTTGTTCCATTGCTGGCAATTCGATCTGCCAGTACCCTGATATCAAGTACATAGATAGAAATAATTGGCCCCCCTAACCAATCTAAAGCGTCATCAATTTGCAGAAACAAGTACGAATCTTTTTTCATAATGCTGTTAAGCTTTTGATAATTGATTACTACTCTATTGAGCCATCTTTCTTTTTGACAATTAACACCGGGGATGACCAAGGACTCTTTGACAGCTCCAACATTCCCTGTTCCAATGTGTCTATTTCTGCAGATACAACTTCTTCTGCTGCCTTTGAGCATTGGATAGGTCATGACCTGATAGGGGTTAGTCTCCCATGACCACCCGATGCATAACCCCACAAATGAAGCCCAAGTCATGATCATCAGTTGCAAAAATGCTGTGATACTTCTCAAACAGATCCATCACCCTGTCCTTCTGATCCTCTGATAGACCAGTTAGCGCCTCCCATGGAACCACAGTCATTACGCTGAAGGTGGTTTTTAGAGGCAAGCCAAGATCTTTGTCAAGAACCAAATTTCATGTAATAAGTGGACCTCATCAATAAGGATCAGGTGCAGGTAAGCCACCACTTGGTGCCGCTGAACCTTCATCACCTCCCTCTGCAGATTCGCTACCAACACCTTCACTTTCCCCTGCCCTGGTAATAGTAACCCAGGAGCCACATGAGGTTTGATCCACGATTGTTGATAGGGCCCCACAACCTCTCTCCGTACAGGCCTCCCGGTATATCAATTTCTAGCTCTGTCCCAACTATGACCTGATGCCCAGAAGGGATAGTCAAAGCATGCGCGGCTCGCAGTGGAATCCCTTTGTAATTGTAAATCTGGTTTGGAAGCATTTGGGTCTTCTGCTTTATCTGCCAATATTTCACAGGAATCACACCATCACTATAGGCAAGATTAATTTGACCAGAGCGGATGGGGTCATCTGGGACTCCGCTGGAAGTAAAATAAATGGTGATCCGTTGTCCCTGGATACTGATGGTTTCATCTGCCATATTAACCATAGCCCCAAAGTGCCGCATAAATGCAGCGCCAATCAACATGTCATAGTGGTCATTAGGCAACAACACCACTGGAGCAGATTTGCCAGCTGACCCAAACCTCAAAGGCAATGAGCTATATGCGCCTTCTGACACAGTACTCTGTGCCCTCGCAGTCCCATACACTACTCGGTGGTCCACATCTGGCTTCAGTGGAAGCTTAGCCACAAGCTTGGTGGATATTATATTGGCAGGAGCGCCTGTATCAATGATCGCCCAAATTTTGGTATTCTGTACAAATATGTCACAATATGTGCATCCGAATAAGAAGAACCCTTGGTGTTCATTACATAAACATCCAAGGGCATTTGATTATCCAGAAAAGTGAGCATTCTGGCCCAAAATGAGGATACTATTGGGCAATCTTTACTACAGGAATCGCCACCTACACTCCCTCCGAAGCGGCGACATATGTGGAGGGTTCACCATTGACCGTATAATTCTGCTCAAGGATTTGCCAGGCATATGGCTTATGCACATCTTGGCGGAACCCCATGTTTGCATTATTGGGGTCTATTCCTTGGTTTGAGGCAAAAAGGTGGTAAGGGATCTGTTGGTATAGTAAAACCTCAGAGTGTGCCCCAGGGCTGACACAAAGTGATTCATGATGAACATCAGGGACAATTACATTTGAATCAGCAAAAGCAGAGTGTCCCATCTCTACTCCGATCATCCTTTTCCCTGTTCATATGGGACAACAGATACTGCATGGGCCCTTGGTTTGGCCTGACAACTAACCGCATAATGACCTGTTTGGCAACACAAGAAACAAGCGTTTGGGACTGACACTCGTCTCTGAATTGCCCAGAAGGTCTTTGTCTACTATTAAACCATGGTTTATTATGGGCCCAAGGAAAAGCGGTTTGACTATAATAGGGATGTAAAACACCCGACCATGAATTAAGTGGCCAAATAGTGACCCGCCGATTGCCTTATTTTGGTGGGATCCTTCATTTAGCGGAATTTCAGTGGCAGATATAGGATCCTTCCACTCCACATTGGGAGCACTAAAGCGATAGGTAAATGGCGTAAATGATGGATGATTTTGAGTAACTCCGTATTCTCCTGAAGAGTGTATGCCATAACATTATGCAATTTGCAGTAGGGCTTGATAGCCGCTGCCATTGATATGCCCACCTCCTCATTAGATAAGACATTTGCACCCAATAACACATGAGCCTCATTAGTGAATTGCTCCACAAACTCTATTAAAGACTCATCTTTTTGAAAAGATATTGTTAAAAAGTCCACTTTGTGCTGAGCCATTTTCACTTTGCCCTCAAACAGGCGAATTACATTCTCCTTCACCTCTTGGTAATCTATAGTACTGTTTTAAGATAACATGTAACTTTGATCAGCACTTGAAACATTCAATGCAGCTAACAACAGTTTAGATTTCTGTCAATTGGAAGCCTCCTTTATGGAGAGCTCAAACCCTTGAAAAAACCCATGTATGTTACCATCTCAGTTAAATGGGGGCAGCCTGTCTCTGCAGATTTCCCCCTCCTTAACAACCTTATATTAATTTATACTCTGCACAGTCTAGCTGCTCTGTCGTGCTGCCCAAGAGTTTGGAAAGTTGGTTGGTGTAGTCACTGTCCCAATTCTGATATGACTGGACGATAGCCCAGTCGTCAAGGTGAAATGAATAGGAATCCACCAGAATCAAACTGGTAATGGAAATTCAAGCGCTTCGAAATGAAGCGATATTGAATTACAGGGAAATTGGCCAAATTGGGCGATTTTGAATTGATGAATGAATAATTGGTGAAACCAATGAGATTTGGCGAAGTGAATTACTAAGCCATGAAGTAATACCATCCAAAGTCGTTACCATACAAGCAGGATGAGACAATTAAGAAGTTAAGTTGTTGATAGTTTTAAGAAGTAAGTAGAACAGCGGGAGTTTTCTGTATTATATATAAAATAAAAGAAGAGTGTAAGGAGCGAGTGCTCCATATTTATTTATCTATCTTTATTCTTTATTTTGTCATGTCAAAGACAATGATCACCATATCGTTAGTCCTAGTTGCTCAGTGGGTCAAACCCTGTGCACAATCTGTCAGCGTATCTCACAAGTACCGCCAATTTTATAACAGTGGTGCTCACTACAGGGGGCCCATAGATTAATAAACAATGAAAACTCAGTTCCTGCCATTTGATCGTGAAGGAAACATTCATGGGTTTTTTTTTGCTGATTTGAGTTTGCTACTGAAGGTACTTTGGATTGACAGAGGGCAAAACTATTGCTCTCCTCCTTGGATGTTGGGAGTGCTGATCAAGTCTCTTGTTACCTCTCAACTAGTTCCGCTTCCTACCATGAAGTTAAGGAGATGGTTTTGCAGTTGTTTGGCGGAACTGAGAAAATGTCACAGCAAAAAATTGCGGATTTGACTATTGAGTTTAATCTCAATGACCCTCACTGCATTTGCTGATTGATTCTCAGCTGAAGCCCATGTGTTAATTGGGCAGGGTATTTAACTGAATGTGACATATGCATAGCGTTAACCTCTGCTGTGAAACCATATTGTGAGCTTTTTAATGACTTAGCTCCATACTTAGAGGTTGACGTACCCTTGCTTAAAATTGTCCAAATTCTACGCCGTCTATCCGCTACCTTCCCTCCACCCAAGTTAGAGCGGAACCCTAGTGCCTCCACTGCTGGAATTTCTTATCCGGAGGAATTATCCATCCCTGTTCAGCATCCATTTGACATCTACTGGCCTTATCTACAATACACACCTCATTTCTAATCCAATTTCCACCAGCAGCTCACCTATTGGGAGGAGCTGGCTTACGCTGTTCAATCCCAACCCAACCTTTATGGTGGCTCCTTTTACAATCACCATGGCTGTAGGTCTTATTGGTTTAATTTCTTTTTGTGTGGTCTCTCTGGGCACCTGGCTAGAAGTTGTCGCAAATGTTGGGCTCTGTACTTACCGCAATAGCAGTATCACCAAGAATAAAAATCAGAGCTGAGTAGAGATGAGACTCTCTACCTCTGCTATTCTGACCCAAAAAGTCCCACCAGAACTTATTCCTGGATCTTCAGTGGAAGTTTCTCAGTATGATGACGCCTTCTTATATCAACAACCAGTTGAAGGGGTGAATGTGCTGACACGAACACAATTCACAGACATGATGGAAGCAAACTCTCAGGACCAGCCAAAGCCTCATGATTGTCAAATGTTTTATCACCTTTCTTCTAATGAACCAGATCCATTAGCGGATGCGCTTACCTTGATAGGGGTCAGCGTGGCCCTCCCTGTGGACGCTATTGTTAAAAAATACCCCACAGTGGAGATGGGTACTATGAGCTTCCTTGGAAAAAAAGACCCATTAAATGTCCATGTCTTAAAACAATCAGATGCATCTTACTCTGAGTGTACTTACTGTGATACTGTTGTAGCAAAAACTTGAGTTCGTGCAATAATTGACACAGGTGCCCCAATCAACATAGTATCCACAAGATTGGTGTTGAAGTTGGCATTAAAGCCTGACGTGGAGCATCATATGCTATATGGGACTGAAGGAGCGGAAAGCACAGTCTCTGAAGGAGCGTACAGCGCGCTACCCTTGTGGTTTGGGTCAATTGTCATTGTAGCCCCAGCTATAGTGTTACCAAACAACAACTATGACCTGTTAATTGGAACCACTTTTATGCGCCACTTTGGGGCTGTTGTTGATATGATGGCGGAGACATTTGAAATAATGGGCAGCGGATTCCAATCTACTTCACTTCCAGTGAAAGACCAAAGGATTAGGTACACGTGAGTCACATTAACCTTGCATACAGAGATGGAGTGGTTGCGGTTTTCTATTATCAGCTAAAGAGCAAGACATAAGCCCTTCCTCACCAAATTTATGAATATCAAGGGCTACCGCTCAGAGGCGCTGGCCCTATATCTATTCCCTCTGGACACCAAGCAATCATAAGCACTGAGTTAGAGGTGGAAGTGCCTGCTGGTCTATATGGGGAGGTCATTGGGCCCTATCAAGAATCACAGCTCGAGCCCCATGTGGCCCCTGGCATTATACTTCCAGGGTATGAGGAAGATCAAGGTCTTGGTAGCAAATCTACAGGATAAACCAATGCAAATCCGCTGACATCAAGTAGTTGCCTTTCTCCATTTTATTCCAGTCAAGGAGGTCCAAGGGATTCATGAGTTTGGATCACCGGAGGAATTTGGTCTACCTGTCAAAACACAGCCTAGTGTAATGGCAGTGGTACCATGTGAAAATTTTAAGGGATTATCAGAAGATCAGAAGAATTGAGTGGAAGCCTTATTTGATAAATACAAAGAGATCTTTGCCATTGATGATAATGATTTGGGGTACACCCAAGGAGTGATCCATCGAGTGGACACTGGGGATCATCCCCCATTAGATCTCAGCCAATCCACCAATCTAGAGCTGCGGAAGAAGTCATTACAGCAGAAATTGATAAACTGTTGGAGCAGGACTGCTCAAACCATCGAAGAGCTCATGGGCTTCCCCTGTCCTAATTGTCAAAAGAAGGATGGTACTAACTGGGTAGTAATCAACTACCGCAAGATCAACAGCAATACAAAAAAGGACTCATACCCTTTGCCACGAATCGATGATGCATTGGACTGGTTAGGGGAGCTCGTTAATTCTCTGCAATGGATTTAATATCTGGATATTGGAAAATCAAGTTACCCCTGGTGGAACAAGAAAAATGCGCTGTAATCACCTCCAAAGGGCTTTTCCAACCAACTTTTATGCCACAAGGGCTGTGTAATGCCCCAGCTACATTCCAACGAGCAATGGACACCATTTTGGGGGATCTGAAGCTGTCGTGTGTTCTTGTGTACCTTGACGATATTAATGTCTTCTCGCGCACATTTACTGAGCACCTTACTCATCTAGAAGAGGTATTTGCCAACTGGCTAAGGCCAATACCAAAATCAAGCCCAGTAAATTTCACTTTTTCAAAAATCAGTTAAAATACCTCAGGTTTGTGGTGGATGCGACTGGGCTGAGACCCCAACCAGCCAAGGTGGAGGCTATCCAAAAGATGACTACGCTAGCTAGTAAACGGGACATTCAGGTGTTTTTGGGGATGGTGGGTTATTATCAACGCTTCATACCCAATTTTCAGTTGCATCAGAGGGCCGCTGTTTGAGCTGTTAAAGAAAGATGCCATGTTCAAATGGAGGGAACAGCGCCAATGCACCTTTGATACACTTCAGACGGCACTAATTAGTGCCCCCGTGTTATGTTACCCAAATTTCATTAAGGATTTTATTGTACAAATGAATGCATCTCTTTCCGCTGTAGGGGCAGTTTTAACCCAAAAAGATGATGAAGGGGAGGAGCACCCAGTGGCATACTGCAGCTGAAGCCTGAATATCCATGAACTTGATTATACTCTGACTGAGTGAGAGTGCTTAGCAGTGATCTATGAATATAAGCAATCTAGAGTCTACCTGCATGGGGTAAAGTTCAAAGTCATAACAGATAACCTATATAATATACTGGCTACAGAACCTCAAAGAACCTGAAGGCCGGTTGGCTTGATGGGCTCTTAAGCTATAGGCTTATGATTTTGAGATCCTTCATCAGCCAGGAGCAAAGCATCAGAACGCTGACTGTTTATCTCGATTGCTGACTGTTGCGGTGATGGAGGACCTCAGTGATGTGATGTATGACAAGATGATTAGTGAAAAATATGATGATGAACTGCCTCAAGTAATCAAAATGTTAAATGAATTGCGCTCAAATACCTTCCAACGGAATGGAGAACTGTATAAATGAATCAGCGATTCTACAGTGAAGTTCCTGAGGCCCTCCGCATGGCCAGCAATCATCATGAGAGCTCACAGGGCAGTCAGGCATGGTGGTGTGCATAAGACTATGGAGTTGTTATGCCCATGGTATTATTGGGAAACTATGAGTTTTGATGTGCTCAAAACTTTTTCCTGTTGCCATCAGTGCTAAGTGGAGAAGCTGTTCCATTGTATTATGTCATATCGTTTAGTGAGACCACATTTCGCTTGGCACATGGTCTCCCTTGATGTCATTGGGCCCTTGCCAACAGGAGCCAACCGTTGTAATTACATTCTAGTGGCTATTGGCCACTTGACCCGGTGGGTCAAAGCAAGGGTGATACAAGATCTGGGGGCTGTTACAGTGGCTTAATTCGTGCTGGAATGCATTATTTAGTGGCATGGTTGCCCTCAGTTTATTCTCAATGACAATGGAACTAACTTCACATCACATATCCTCCCCAAACTGAACGAACTCATGGGAATTCGCGGGGTTCTAATGACCCATACCACCCCAAGTCTAACGAAATGGTCAAATGAGTGAATGGGACTCTGGTGAATATCCTACACAAATTAGTAATGGATCGACCATCTGATTGGACTTCCCTCCTTTCCACTGCTGTGTTCACCTATAACATCAGTTACCATTCCGCCACAGGGAAAAGCCCATTTTAACTGCTTTATGGCCAGCACCCAGCTCTTCCGGCGTTACTTTATTAGTGCGTAGAAGACACCAGTGGAATGGAACCCCACCGTTATTTGACAAACCTTGCAAATATTCTAATCAAATTGCAAACTGAAGCCTACTCCTTCAGCTTAGACAAGAAGATCAGGATCAGGCCACAGATCAGGTACATTGGAGCGGGTTAGCACAGTTTTAGGAAGGTGACATGGTTTTCTTCCACGATCAGCATGGGTTTGGATGGAAACAAAAGCTAGCTAGCATATGGATTGGTCCATTTGAAGTCATAGAGAAAACTGGGGTCGACGCATATACTATCAAGGACCCTGCTAGTGGTCATATCATCAACTGAGTGCATGCCAAGTTCCTCCATGTGTATAGGCAATAGAAGCCTTATCATCCAGTAAAAGGAGGGGTAATGTTGCGATTCTGATATGACTGGACAATAGCCCATTTGTCATGAAGAATTGAATAGGAATCCACCGGAATTGAACTGGTAATGGAAATTCAAGCGCTTCAAAATGAAGCAATATCAGGTTACTGGGAAATTAGCTGAATGGGGCGAATGTGAATTGATGAATGAATAATTGGTGAAACCAATGAGATATGTCGAAGTGAATTACTAAACCACTAAAGCGATACCATCTGAAGTCATTACCATACAAACAGGATGAGACAATTAAGAAGTTAAGTTGTTGATAGTTTTAAGTAGAACAGCGGGAGTTTGCTGTATTATATATAAAATAAAAGAAGAGTGTAAGGAGTGAGTGCTCCATATTTATTTATCTATCTTTATTCTTTATTTTGTCATGTCAAGGATAATGATCACCATATCGTTAGTCCTAGTTGCTCAGAGGGTCAAACCCTGTGCACAATCTGTCAGCGTATCTCACAAGTACCGCCAATTTTATAACAGTCACCTACCAGGAGCAGTTGGCGGAAGGCATGGTTGAGCTGCTTAGTGATATTCTTATTTTCTTGAAAAAGAACTGCTTGCGCCCAAAGTAAGGTATCCAAAGCAAGCTTCAGCTCCCCATATTGAGATAAATTGATAACTGGGGGTAGTACCCCATCAAAGCAAGCTAGTTGCGCCATAGGTGCAATGATTAAGGTGTTTAGTAGTTAACAATGGGCCCCCTGTAGTGAGCACCACTGTTAACTTTTGGCGGATATGACCTATTTCTGCTGAACGAGTTGCACAGGTTTTAGCCACTGAACAACGGCCAAATGATATGGAGATCGTTGGTCCCTTAAATAAACGTAATAAACTATATAAAATATGAGGCAATCACCCCAGCTTTGCTACTTTTATTTTATATGATCTAAGTGCAGACTCTCTCTGCTTACGCTTTATTATTCCTCCTATTCATTTCTTCTTTCTTATTTACCTTTTGAGCTTCTAAAAAACCTCTTTTACTTCTCTCTCTCGCTCAACCCTTAACCCTCAGTATTCCTCAACGGATTTGACACATTTTGCTTAGTTAATCTCAATTTGCTATCAATGTAGAATTTGTTTGATCATCAAGGCTTCAAAGGAATTTTCTCAATTACCAAATCCTTATTAATTTGATTGATTCACCTTACATTGTTCTAGCCTATTACTCACCCTCAGAGCTCGCTTCGCATCTAATTTAAGATTCACTGGAACATTAGCTTATTGACCAGTCATATTGAAATCTCAACACAGGACATCTGAGCTGCTTAAACCTGTGAAATAAGCGGAGCATCAGGAGCTAACTTATTGAGACAGCCACAGGCGGGACAATAGATTGAATTTTGGTGATGGGGATTACAGTAATCAGGTTCACTTCCTCCAAGTTTGTGGGGCAATAGGCTGGGTTGCAGCTAAGGAAGTTGGGAAGTAATTTAATGAACCTTTCACGAATTTGTATTTAAAATTGAAACTGCATAAATCCTGATAGGTATGAGCCTGCCTATGTGCCAATTTTTGTGGTTTGCGGAAATATAGAAGAGCTTGATGGTCCATATGCACAGTTAACTCATTTTGGGCACCCTGTAACAGGTACCTCCAATGAGTCAACGCCCATGCTAAGGCTGCCAATTCCTTATTGTAAATAGCCATGATTGCTCAGTTAAAGAAATTTTTGGGAAAAGTAGGCAACTGGATGTTCTAAACCATTGTGCTTCTGGAGAAGAA
>JAKSZP010001971.1:0-46053 GCA_022478985.1 Massospora cicadina | reverse complement strand
TTTTGGTTTATAGTAACTGATGATTTAAATCCAGTCAACCATTCAACAGACCTGGCAAGCAAGCCAAGGAGGTCATTAATCCAAGGAAATGGATAGCTATCCTTTTAGTAACGAGTTGAGCCTTTGGTAATTCATAAACACCCTATGGCTACCATATTTTCCATGATAGCACGAGAGGAGAGGCCCAAGTGCTACATGAAGGTACTATAAACTCAGTTTCCATTATCCTTTTAAGCTCAACAGCCACCTGGGCCTCTTCAACTTAGCTCTTTCTGTAGAGTAAGATCAGATATTTTTAACTTTTTATGTCTTGAATTATGTAGGATGCCATTCATTGTTTTATGGTCATAAGTGTAGGTTGAGGAAATGTTGTATTACTCTTCTAAAAACTTCTCAACTTAAACCATTGTCCATTGGTTAAATCATGCCCAAAAGAGGCTTTATTAAGGCTATCAAAGGAGGAGATTTCAGCCCAAAATCATGTAGACTCCCAAAGTTACGCACATTGTTGATTGTTTCTACAGGCGGTAAGAAAATATAAGTGGATGGAGTAAAGGGTCACACTGTCCTAGATATAATTGTTTTTCAGTAACACCGAGATTAAACCAGCTTAAATGGGATCTAGAACCCCAGGGAAGGCCAAAGCTTTTTTAACAGAAGAATTCTCCATGCCTATTATCTCTAGTAAGTGTCCTGGCCGGAAAATGAAATGTACCCTGTTGTTGGTATTAACATAAGACAAAGATGTTATAGTAGTCGATTTTGGTATTTAGATAGGATGCCCTCCTGTACGTCTACCATAGGAAGGTTATCTGCATCTAAGAGCCGTTACATGGTAATTGATCCTATCTAAATACCAAAATCGACTACTATAACATCTTTTTCTTATGTTATAAGAGAAAGGCTAAATATTTGACCTCTGACTTTTCATCCTGAGAGGTCAAATACCACTGGGTCAATGTCATAATTGGGTAAAAACTATCATCATAATTTATGGCAGCAGAGTAGTTGCGATGAGACTGGGTCTCAGGAAGAAATTTGAAATCAAGGTTATCTAATAAAGCGTGTTAAGGTATTTAGTGATAACATGCCAAAATGGATAGTTAGCGAGGAGTAAGCTTCGTTGAACAGATCACATTGTGTTTCCCTAGTGCTTAATACATAAGTGGGGTAACTCCATTGCTATCTTGATGTGTTACATTAATTTTGATAAGATGACATTCTCTGGGGAGCCACTATCAATAATGGTTTGAACAGGAACCTTATAAACTTGAAAAGGAACGCATTTTACTAAGCTCTTTAATTAAGGGGGCAGAGTAAGAAACATAGAGATTCATCAGAAGAAGAGTAAGGATTAATGGGTACTTTATTATTAACAAGTAAAAATTCATCTTCCCTAGGTACATCAGTATCAGACTTGGCATGTGTCATCAAGGGTTTTTGAGACATTACAGAAATGTCAGCATGGCGCACATCATCCTTCATTACAGATAAAATTTTCTCGCCTCCTCAGCAAGTAACTTCCAACAGTTAATTGCATTGTGTTGAAATCTGATACAATAAGTGCATTGTGGTTTTGGATTCTAATACTAGAAAACGTGAATATGAGGCTGTCCAAGGGAGGCTGAGACATAGGTCTTAGGACACAATGTGGAATCTGGAATCTCTTTAACAGCTTCTTTGATTTCTTGGATAAAGTGAAGTTACGCTTGAACTTAAACATATGTAGATGGACCTCAGGATAAGATCACAAGGCAGAGGCCTTAGCAGATTAGCATTTTCCAAATAAATTGTTTTATGGTAACCAAAAGCTGCGCTTGAAAACAGAACCAGCTGGCAAAGTAGATGGTACTTTATCCTTTAATCAGATGGATAGCCAAAACCCTACTTCTGATGTTCCAAGGTTTGGTTACTACCAAACTCCTGAACTAGGGTGGTGCGGACTTGTCCCAGGTTTGGCAATATTTTAGATGATGAGTCATAATCACACGTGCCGTTCTGTAAAGTAAAGAATGAATATGCTTCACTTTTTATGGTTTATAGCTTCATCCTTCAAACTCTTTTAAGTATACAGAAAATGAGGTAATGTTCTGTTGACCCAAAGTAAATCTTTCTAGAAAGTTGGGTTTCAAATTTAGTTCAATAGGGATAGAGAGAATATTAGAAGCATGAGCAGGTGAAAGCTTGGAAATCTCAGTTAATGCATAGTACTGAGGGACTTGTTGATCCAATAGCTATCACAATCTTCTAAAAGTCCTCTTGAATTTCCCCAGTGGCGGTTTAGAGAGGCAACAGAGGTCTAGAGTTTTTTCTCTTTTAGAGCTTGTATTTTGACACGTTGGAAAAGAAGCTGTTTATCATAATTTCTCAGGCTGGTCTCAAAGCTGCAGCAATTTATCTTCAAGTTTAACTATATTTTCTCAGTGAGCTTAGAAAAAGCGCTGAAATTGTCCATCACATCTGGAAGGGCGTTGAGAAAGGCACTTGGGTTAAGTGGGATTCTGACCAGGCGGATCTTGCACCCTTGAGACAAACTTTCTTACCTGACTTTATTTTGGCAGCAATTGAAGTCTGGACATCTTGTTTCCACTTGCTCTCCTGGATCATCAGGAGTCAAAACACAAGAACCAGAAGCCCTTGGGTCCCCAGGGACCTTTGATACTTGATGGCCCTCAAGCCCTTTAGGTCCTTATGGCCCCTTAGTTTTGTAACACTATTGCTCAAGGCTAATTATTGATAATGGTGTTATAGCAACTGTAGAAGGGCCTCAATTTGGTTAAGACGTTGCCTTCAAGAGGATTTGAGGAGTAGAATATATTGGCAAAGCTGGACCTCAAGATACCAAAGAACTTATCATCCATCATTGCAAGCTGGATCTGAGCTTATTAATTAATTGATAATTGTCAACAATGGCCTCACGTTTTCAGTGGACAAATAAAAGTCTGTATTGTAAAAATTTAAAAAATGATTAAAAGGTTTAGGTAAGCCTTAGCTGTTGCTACTTCATCGTTATGTAGTCCTGCCGCTTGTAAGATATGATGTATAGCAGATGAACAAATTCAAAGATAACATATTTTCTAAGAGATAGTATTTTATCAATAGATCCAAGATATATAAGAATTGCATTGTAGAAGGTATGGATGTGGTTTGGGAGTGACTTGAACTAACTCCCATGGTGTATTTACCGTTAAGTAATTGCTTTTATTTGTGTTTCATGTTAAAGTTAGTACTGAGTCTGATTAAGTGATGATATGGAATCAAAATGTGGCCCAAACTTTAAAGCTTTCAGGCTGCAAAGGAGCCAATTCGTATTGAGACGTGTTAGTCATGGGGTAACACTTCTCAACCAATTGGCAAAATTAATTTTCTTGGTTGAAATTGTTCTCCATTACTTGCGAGAGACGTTTTAACTGTACAGATTAAAGACCCTAAAAAAAGCACCAATTCTATTGGATTTCCAACTTTGCAAATTGTAAGATAAGGTTCTAATGGGACTTGAAGCTTTTAAATTTAAGGAGCAGTCAAGAAGACAAAGATGATGGATTAAACAGTCATACCTATTAAGTTAAAATTGTTTGATTCCTAAAGGATGAGTTGAGATGCGTCTCCAAGGATACCTCCATGGTTTCTTATGATGAAGATCTTTCAAGTCATTATAGATCAACTACCTGGACGAGGACTATATTGTCTCTTCTAGCAATACCTCAAGATGCATTGACTAGAGTCTTCCTTTTCATGGGGCAGTAAGTTGGTAGGCCAATTCTAGAAGGCGTCTCCATTAGTTCCTGCGCACGTGATAAATCCTGATCAAATTTTTCAAGCATGCCTTTGATAGCAGGTTCCAATCAAGAGTGTTTGCTAATTTTCTCATCAAAAGTTTGATTTTGAATTTGGATTTTGTCTAGCTATTATCTAAAACCTGATAAAAATCATACAATGCTATTATAGGAAGTTTATTTTCTAAATTGCAGATTGGCTCCCCTTTCCTTCATTTCCCCATTAGCCTCAAATTTTTACAAATTTCTGAGTCAATAAAGCGCCTTAACTCTGATTATGGAGGGTGTCATGAATTTTAAAAATTCCAAATAACTTAGAAGAGTTTAATTAGGGGTCAACCAATAATGGCGTGCCCCAACATTTCTCTTGCTCAAAATACTTGAAACAATTTTTAGATCCAAAGCTTTTTATAAACAAACTCAAGAATATGCAAAACTGAAGAGGATACCAATGCTTAAGTATTTTAATAACAGTGCAGTCAGCTTCCAATGCTGTTACCCTTTATAAAGGCCAGTGCTTTTACTTTTGTGAGGATACTAGCTTATACTAGTTCTTATCCATTCATTGTTTAAATTAAAATATTTCTTTCTTATGGTTATAAGGTTTCATTTTGAAAATAGTTTTGTGTATCATGACGCACATTGCAGCCAACATGTGCCGTATTAAATGGCTTACCCATCATCAGATAGAGGGCTGCGTGTCCAAATAATAACGTTTGTCTGATTTTCATGTGATTCTTGGGAACTGCGCAGTGTTACCAAACCCAAACTTAGAAATCCTAGTCCTTACATTATAGATCAGTTTCAATATAATTTTTCCTAAAGTGTAACGTGAACCTCCATATATCGTCCTTACTTTCTTCCCCTTCTCTTTCCCAGGTTGTTGGTTTGTTGACTGTTTTCATATCTCCTCATCCGGTTCCTATGGCTCCCTTTAGCAAGACACTGATCGACATGACTGGTTCTGCTTTGGGGTTGATCATTACCTATTTCTAAAAAATTGTACACAGTTGCCTCTGGATGTTACTCTAGTATTAAAAGACAGGGTGAAGACGTGTCTCAAGGTTTAGTATACTCCTTCCATTCATGCTGTTCCTTGTGATCTTCCTATTGATCTAATGTTTTTGGGTGTTTTCCCGTTGTTGGGGTTTCTGAACTTTTACTCCCTAATGCGATTCCTTCATTTTCCTAGCCATCCACTGCCTGTTCAGAATACCTCTATTGCCCACCTGTTTTCAAGATATGGTAACTTATCTTATGTTTTTTTAGTACTAGACTTATCTTATGTTTTACTCCCCACTATCGTGGCATTGCTCCATGGCTTTAACCCTAGGAGAATTTACCTTGTGAAGACGGAGACATGGTAGACCAACCTTGTCAGAAAGTGGCTAAAATGTAAAGGTTAATGTTTGGCTCAACTCAAAATTAATCATTCAGGCTTTGCTTGCGACCTTTTTACTTTAAAACACCTACTTAAAAATCCACATGTTGTAAGATTGTTGATTTGACTTGAGCTATCAAGAGTATTGTCCCTTTTTTCATTTGATTGTAATTAGTATAATGCAAGCGACCAGACAAAAAAGCTATTGGCGGTTAGTAGGTCTAATAACATGAAAACCTTACCATGGTGTAGCCAGAAAAAAAAATCAGAGTCCCCTAATCTGGAGGTGGAAACTTTCTTTGACGGAGCTGACACTGCTCAGGTTTCATGTTAGTTCTTTCTTTCAGTAATGCCTAACCCTGGTCTGCTTGCCTCAAGTAGATAGAATTAATGCAAGCGACTAGTCAATGACAGTGTTATTGTTTGGGTCCCTTTTTAAACTGTCAAGCAAACAGCTAATCTAAAAGAAAACTGGTCTTTAATTCTGGATGCGTCAACACCCAGTGGAGTGCACATAAATCCAGGGGCACGGCGTATTAATGACTCTCAAGAGGGACATTCTATCTAATAAATAAAAAGATTTGAGATTTAAACTTTTAACAAAGGCTACCAAGGTAAATCAATGGCTGCAACAGGGCAACCTCAGGTCTTTATGGGGCAACCCCAAGTGTGGGATTACAATGAAGATGACAACACCTCTGGGTTCCACAGTTGCTGGTCTTTGGAAGTAGTGTATAATTTACCAGGATACTTTGGGACGCTCATGGTCATCAGAGTTCTTCCAATGAGTGTATCTTAATAGTGAATCATCATTACCAAAAAAATAAAATTGCTCAATTTGAATTTAGGTAAAGTCTTGTTATAGTTTTTCACTTGATGACTAGGTTTAAACTTTCAAGAGGGATCAGTGAAAAAAAACAGGATACCAGATTGACTTGCCTACAACAACTGAGGCAGGCGCTCCCTGGAGGGGTGCCCAAATAACCCAGACAAGTAGTGTTTAAACTAAATTGGGTGGAAATTCACTACATATCTGTGGTATTTATGGCGGAGTTAGTGTATTGTTGCAGTATATGGTGAATGGATCCCACTGAACCAGTGGTGCTTCAGAAAGGCAAATCCGCTTCAAATGGGTGTTTATAATGGGCAGTAGGTCATTAATTATCTTCAAGAGTGTATCTTCTTAAAAACTCACCAACTGCACATCAGGTGGTTAAATTAACAGAGAAGAGAGCCCGCTCAATGATCATCAGAGCTCAAATGAAAACAGCACAGTGCTTAGCTAGATCTACAGAAAAGCTCTTTGGATTAAAATTGTAGGTGGTGTTCATGGAAAACAAAAAAGGAATTAAAGCTTTATATATATAAGAGTTCAGATTAAAAGAAAAGACAAGAGACCCTAACAGTGCTGTTGCCTATATAGTGGGATTGGATGGTAAAACTAAAGTAGTGCTTAACCTGCCTGAGATTAGGGCCTTATAAAACACATTCTGATTGGTTAGACTAAGGAAAAGGATTAGGATTGTAGAGTAATGAAAAGTTTGGATTAGCTCATTTTTTTGATATCTACCTCCTTGGATTAAGATTAATTAAAATGATATGATCAATATGATATCGATATAATTATATTAGTAAGATTCCACATCCATTTTGGCCAGTATTTGATATGACAGAATAAAAATATGAAGTAGCCTAGAGGTAGATTGGGGATCCAGAAGGTCATTTTAGGATTTATATTATTGTTATAACTTGATCCAACTTAGCTAACATGTTAGAACTGGGATTTGGAGTGATTATGGCAATTAGTTAGAAGTTTTGAGTAACAGGGGGGAGTGGGATGAGCCCAGGGGTCCTGACAGTGGCCCCTGGATTGCACTACTTCTCAGAAAACAACTTCTATGAATTTTATCAAGGAAGAAGAGGAAAATGGAGACAGAGAGGAAGGATGAATGGGAGTCAGGGAAGTAACTCACCACTCATTGAACACATGAGCTAAGTCACTAAACTGGGATAGGGTTTTAGCAAAATAGCCAGCTTAATCAGGTAGAGTTTTGTAAGGAATTTAGAAAATTGCAATAAATAATTTGTTTGTTTACAAGATGCGCCATCAGGCGACTTTTGAGGTCTTGTTCTTCTGTAATTGGGCTTTTTCTCTAGGTTCTAAGTGTGTACAACCATGTTTAAGCTTTAAAATCAAACATGATTGGTTTACTCTTGAGAATACTAAAGCTCTCTCACCCTCTGCTGAAAACAGAAAGGGAAAGTTTAAACGTTTCTTGATATAACTATAATTTTGGATTAATTTTAAATTTTAAATTTTAAACTTTAAATTTATTGCGGGGAAAGCCAACCATAGGATGGACACTTCCAAAATTGACTCAACTGAGACAACACTTAGTAACAGGGAAGGCACCCCAGAGAAGCGATGCTATCTCTTGTTGCCAGCGGGAACGCCACTTATGGGGAAGGGGAGGGAACGCATGAAGGGGCCGTAGCCACAATTGAACACGTGTGGAGGAAGGGGTCTGATTTGATGAACCAAACTGGGAACCAGGAGGATACCAGCTGTCAGCGGCATGGTGGGAGGTATCTAAACATCCACACTTGAAAGTGGTCTACCAAATGAGACTGAAATCTGTGGACAGCTTCTGGGAGGGTGGGGGTGGAGCCTGCAATGGCATCCAAGACAATCGTGTGGATGGTCCACATGGCGATTGCAACCACCAGAGCACAGAGGGAGTGTGGAAGGGGGGAGGCCATTGATAAAGCAAACATATCTCTTGACAGACTGAAGGGATGTGATTGATCCTGGCCCAGCAGAAGTTGAGCTTCGCGCCATATCACTTTAGAGGTAGGACACTTCTCCAGGAGGTGGAACAGCGTTCCATACTGGCCACACACGACTCAGGATGAGTGTAAAGCGTTAGAGCGCTCAGCTGTACGGTACACCCTCCTCAGGCAGCGCCACACATGGGAGCGGATTTGAGGCTGCAACAGAGGATGGTGAGCGTATTTCCAGATGGTTTTTTGGGTCTCAATGGAGTATGGGATGTCCATCATGTCCAAGTCCACCCTGGACAGAACATGTGGCCGTATGGGGATTACGCCATCATGGATGGGTAGCCCCTGTACCTCTTGTGTGAACTGAGTAGAGGGGCGGCCTCTTCTGGTTGTATATCTGCTAATATGAATTCTCCACTCAGCGCTCCTCATGGAGAGTAGGATTCGCTTGTAGTGGGTTTTAGTACCGTGAGGACCTGTGGCCGATGGGTGTGAAGCCAGGTATTTCATCAGGGAGTGGGGGTTTAATGGATTGTTGAGGCCCAAGGCGCGGGAGAAGTTGAAGCGGGCTGCGTGGGACCAGTGTTGGGAGGGGAGTGTAGGGATGGAGACAGCCGCAATCCAGGTACCCAAGATCTTGGCCGCATGGGCTCTGAAGTCAAGCAGGCCCATGCCACCGTGCTGATGAGGGCCAAACATGACTTCTAACCATACTGGTGGAGGGCGGCCTGACCATAGCCATCCTTGCAGCAGGGCATGCAAGGATTTGAAGAAGCTTGGGAAGAAGGGGATGGCGTGGGCTCCAAACCAGACTTTGGAGAGGAGCATAGAGTTGGCCAAAACGACTCTACCAGTAAGAGAAGTAGGGTGGGCTCTGAGGGAGGCGATGCGCTTCATCACGTTGTCTATAATATGACTCTTCATTACTGCTGATGCATATCCGCCTGCCTCCACCCACACGCCCAGATGGCGGACCAGCCCTATGGTAGGGCGTGGCACTAAGGGGAGCACCAGTGGGGCGGTGTGGGGTGAGCTGGGATGGCGAGCGCGTGTATGAGCAGATGGGCCGGGCTGGGCACTGGTTGCAGGGGCCCAGCAGTTTTGATACTGACCAAGGAGGATAATTTCGGTTTTGGAGGCGTTCAGTGCAGTGTTACTTACCCGGGAATACTCCTGGATGAGAGCTTCAAGTGCGCGTGCATCTTTATTATTAGACACCCCCACCACACAGTCATCTGCAAACGCCATCATCTTGACTGGGACTTGGCCTGGCACCTGGACCCCAGTGAGTTGGGCATTTGCGTTTCGAAGTAGTGGGTCAAGGATGAAGTTGTATAAGAGTGAGCTAAGTGGGTCCCCTTGTCGCAAGCCCCTTTGAGGGCGGACTACTTCTGTTAGGAAGCCAGGGCCACGTACTGCCATTGTTGCAGATTCTATGGGCAGCATCACCCAGTTGATGAAATGAGGAGGTAAGCGGATTTGATGGAGGCAGGCCCTGAGGTATTCCCAGTTTACTCTATCATAGGCCTTCTGTTGGTCCAAGAATTCCAGTGCCCCAGAGGCTGTGGACTGACATGCATTAGCCACAGAGTGCACGTTGTCCCAAATCGACCTTCTGGGTATGAAACCGAATTGTTCTGGGGAGATGGTGGCAGATGCTACAATCCCTAAATGGTTAGCCTTGATTTTTGTTAAACTTTTTGTATTCGTGTTAGTTAAATAAATGGGGCGCCAGTTGACTAAGTCTAGCTTGTCCCCTTTCTTGAAGAGTGTGATGGTGAAGGCCTCTTGTCCTCCTGGTAGGAGGCGCATTTCCAGAAGGCTCTGGTTAAGTGAGGCAAGCATTAGTGGGGATATATATTTGAAATACTTTTTATAGAATTCATATGGAATGCCATCCAGGCCTGGGCATTTTTGGTTTGGTGCACTGCGAATGGCTGTCCATAATTTGTTCGGAGTAATCAAATTCATTATTTCTGGTTATCTAGAAATGGTGCGGATGTGGGCTCAGTTGAGAAATTCTGCCACTTTGGCTGGCTGAATTGGATGGGATTGGTACAACTCAGAGTAATACTTTTGTGTTTTGATTGCCACTTTGGCTGGCATATCCACAATGGAATCATCTAATCTTCGCACCTGTGTGCAGGCCACGCTCTGGCATGGTGCAAAATTTTTTTTAAAAATATGTGGTGCACTTGTCACTTTTTGTGATGCGTTTGGCCCTATACTGAACACAAACCTGATGTTTGTGTTACCTTTCGAGCGCGTTGAGGTGGGCGGCTGCCTCCACCCACTTCTGGCCCCATGCAGAGCTGTATCCTGTAGCTGGGATGTTGGACTCCAGGTGTGTCAATTCTGCCAGAGCATGCAAATTGACAGCTGACGTGGCTCGTGAGCATCTGGAGGAGAGGTGGTGAGATTGGCAGATGGTATCTTCTTTGAAAGTTGCCCATGTGGAGATGGGGTCCATGCAAAATGGTGCAACAAACTCTTTTGCCAAAGTTGCTGATTCCACCCATGTGGAAAATCCTGGCGACGCGAGCTTGGGGGGGCGTATTTTGCACCAATGTGGGGCCTTAGCAGCTGTGACAGGTAGGCGGTAGGTTATTGAGACCAGTCAATGGTTGAAGAATTCCATTTTTGTTGTTTTAAAGTGGGATATGTGGGGTTGGAATTTCACCAGTGTAAGGATAAGGTCGATGCAGGACATGGACCTTAATTGGCTGTTGTGGATTTGGGGGCGCATCATGTTCTCAAGCAGTGGGGCTTGCTGCGGCAGCGCATCCATTAACCCAAGGGTAGCCTTTAGAACGCGAAGTTCAATGTGGCCCTGGGGGGCATGGTAGGAGGAAGGCCACCAGTCCGTTGGAGTGTTTAGCCAACAGTTCATGTCGCCAACTCTGAAAGGGTCTGAGGGTAGTGGGAGGGATTTGACCAATGAGAAAAATTCCCAATGCTCTCATGCACTGTTTGGGGCATAGATGTTGATGATAGCATGTAACACATAAGCCCACAAAAAGGTGACAACAAGGACTCAGCCATTAAGAAGGTTTCCAACAATAAAAATTTGAAAAAATTATGTTTCTGAATTAGCACCCCCACAGTGGTTTGACTAAAAGGATAGGGATGGGAGGAGCATTGTTTTCCAAGCCTCCTCGGAACCTCGTGGACAGTGGGACTCCTGGATGGCTAGGATATCCATGGGTAAATATTGTTGTAAAAAACTCAGTTTCCTAGCCTGGGATGGTGAGGCCTTGTCTCCAGTGATATTCAACGTCCCTAAAGTGAAGGTTTCCCCTATTGCACCTTAGGTGCGAGGGGGTGGGCACCTGGGCCCACTAGCCTCCTCTAGATCCCCATGGGCCTTCACGGCAGCACGTGTGTTTGTAGCAACGCTATTGGTAATTTTGTTAATTTTCGCCATAAGGTTTGCATTGGCTTTTGCCTTCGCTTTTTGTTTCCCTGACGTCGGATGAATTTTTTGTGGTGCGGATGAGTTTGGTGCACCATCGAGCAGGGTAAAAAAAATTTTCAGGTAGGTTGAAGGCTAAGTCAGTTTTGACTGGAGCTTGGTTGTAAAGATTGGGAGAATTCGAGTCACCCATCAGATCCTTAGATCAGTTGCCCAGTTGGTATGCGCTTCCCAATCTGATTGGTTGGTGGATTCCCAATTTGCTTCTGCCACAAAGGTTTCGATGTCCTCCTGGAATTGGGAGTGTGGGATAGTGGTGGTAACTTTGGCCGCTTCCTTGGCCGCGGCCCTGCAGGCCTGCTTGGCCTTCTTCTGCTCTTGCGGGAAAAATAGGTTTTACCAGAAGGTAGCAGCCTGTGCTCCCCATGGGAAATCCTCTTTGGTGCTTACAGTTTGGTTTGTAGTGCGCCTCTTCACTGGCCATGGCCGCTGAGGGGTGTTCTTGGAATGTGACGCCCTCCTAGGTGGGGCATGCATGTGCCTTATGGCTGAACGCGTCATAGTGGGTGCAGATGGGGGGCGCGCTGTCCACAGTTACCTGGAAAGGGTGGGTGGTATGCCCTTCAATGTTAATAAAAGTGGAGTGCAGGATCTGGGTTAGGTCCTTTGTGATCTCCTCAGTTGGGGTCAGAACTGCAATGGCTTTGCCAGTGCACAGGTGTGGTATCAGCGTAAATCATTGCATTTTGAAGATTGTATTTCACTGTAGATGGTGAGACCATCTTTCAGGTGTTGCTCCAAAATGTCACGTTTTACCATAGTAGGTAAGAAGTCAAACGTGAGGAAAATTTGGTTGTATTTTGTCCATCTAGTGCGTTTTGTTTCGATGACCCATTGCCCTATGGGGAGGTCAATCACTATGTGCACCGCAGCAGCCTCATCTGCTGCCTCCTTGTTTTTGAAACCTAGGTCCAGCCAACCGCGTGACATGGAATGAGGTGCGACGTACACTGCAGTCAGGAAAAAATGTGCACATCTTCTCAAAATTTTCCCATAAAGCCATTTGTTGGATGTCCAGAAACATGCGGACTCTGTATTCCACCAACAAAAGTGGCTGGGAGTGCAGTGTATAGATGTACTGGTTGCATCAGCCTTGCCAAATGAGGATTTCTGGGGAAATAGTGACCGCCAGTTTTTTGAAATTTTTTTCTATTCTGCCAGTTTCTCCGGGGCGTTTTCGAACGTTTGAGGCTGTGGGCCTCCCACCTGCTCCTCTTACCTTACTTGCCCAACTTCTCCCTGACATGGGCGCAGACAAATCTCCTCTATGAGATTTATCAAACTAGATTCAGACTTGAATTGAATGGGTTGCAAAAGTGATTGCAATGAGAGAGAAAAGTATATAATTTTGGATTTATTAGAAACATATAAAAACAACAATATAAAAGGAATATCTATGAAATGCGCTATTATTAAGATTACAATAAATTTATAAAGAGTATTTATGCCAGGGTTTAAGAAGGATTTAATTATTCCAAAGAAAAATTATTATAAGGTAATTGTGCATTTGCTGCTTGGTTTAGGGGCCAGCGGAATCCAATTCCAATTGATTCTCTGGAACCTTCTGTACTGCTTTCTATAAATTATATAGATCTCTGGCTTGCTTTTGAATGCGTGTCTGCTGCTATGGATGCTCCAGATATTCTTATAAACTCTGTGGCTCTTGCAGCTGCCTAGAACATTAATATTCTCTGTCAGTTGAGTTCGGAAATTGAATTGCTTCCTCATTTTTGTAACATCTGCAACGCTAAGTTTTGTATGAATGAGTAAACTATTTTGGATGAGTTTTTGAAAAAATTCTCCCACCATTGGCATTCAAACCTAGGGTACAAAAGGGGTCCATCTGAGGAGTTGTCTGCAACTTCCTGTGCAAAGAAGTCAGAACTTGTATTCATAATTGCATGTCCTACTGATGTCATATTTACCAGCTGTCAAATAATATCAACAGTCAGAGGCATAAACGGCATCCATTTTAAGAACTTCAAGTCTTTAAAAGCCTATAAAATGGGATTTAATTTTTCTATCTTCTTGGATCACTGGCCATGTCAGTTGGGACTTGATCTTCATTATGACTAGCTAATTCAATAGTACCATAAAAGAGATATTGGGATGGGGTTTTTCAGGAGGGGTTTTATAAATCATAGGATTACCCCTTAAGTTGACACTTACTCAAACAAACTTTACTGTCACCTAGGCCTTTATTACACTAATAGGGATGCTGGTCACAATCTAAACAGAGGGCTAATGCTTATAGACATACTCTATCCTTTCCTTTCTAATTTATGGAAGATTTTTATATCTGGGAATAGCCAGCCCATAATTCTTGTCTTTTGTGGAGCTTGATGGCCAGAATGGCTGTGTTTTCCTGAAGGGGATGGGGAGACTCAGGGTGGAATGTATAAAGTCTTACACTAACTTCTTAAAAAAAAAGTTCTTTCACGCTTACCCAACTGATTTTATAGATATGGTATCTGTTGGGGATTTATCTATAATGACCAAAGTTACTCAAAGTCAAGTTTCAATATCTCAGTCTAATGAGATTGTAAAATCTACGTCAGAGATATCCAATTCTAGTATAGACTACCGATCAACCCTTCAGAGTTATCAACCTTTTCTGAATGGTGATGCAAAACTATCTGATGAGGCAGAAACCCATATAAGAAAATCGGTCTCATCAAATAAGAATATTATTATTAAATCTGGCCATCACAAGTATGGCATTAATGATTAGCAATATCGGCCATCTAATAGGAAAGATCTTCCCTTAGGTGCATCTCAAAAATCCTCACGCATACCTACTAAATCTATCCTTATAAATATATCCCTCATTTCTAACTAATAAAGTACCACGATTTTAGTCTCGATAAGCATAACTTTGGTCACTTTTCATACAGGATTCTGTATTTCCAATTGGAATCAACTATAGCAACAGAACTAATACCTTCATTGCAATTATGTCAATCTTTGCTAGAGCCACGGAACTAATAATTTTATAGCCTTCATAGCTCCTGCTTATCATAATTTCTCATGAAATTTCAATACTGGTGCTCCCTGCCAGGTCTGCTTCTGAGGCTACCTGGTGAAGACATAATTTCACAATCATGAATATGTCTAGCGAAGAAAGCCCCTCTTCTGAGGAATCAATGAGTATCACCTGATGGGTACACTCCAACAGGCAAGAGATGTCTTCCTCTAATACAAATAATCTGCAATTTCAAGATTCTATGGACTTGGCCATCGAGGGCCCTGACCAATTTAATTATCATCTTCAAGCCACAAATATTGAAGAAACCATCAAAGGCTTGATAAGGGGGCTATTAAGCCTGGTGCTCATCCTAATTGTGACGAGCATCTAAAGTTGCTGAAAACATGATGAACTTATACAACCGAGTGGTGTTACAGCCTACTGAAGTTGGTTTGTCTAGAACTGAGAAGTACCTCTGGCATTATGTACATCCCGCTATTCACCATGTACTCCAGATTTTGGGGTTGCATCACCTCGAAATCCAGCGCCAGTTGACTCTGGTGCAACAATTCCACTCTTAATTTACTTCATTTTATGAAACGGCTTCTAACTTTGGACGGGATAATCAGGAAGCCATTATCAATAATAGAAGAGAAATCAACAAAATTATAACAAGTAGTGAGAATCAATAATGGAGCTGTGGGATAAATCAGCCAAGAAGTATCACAGCAAGTTAGCGATGTCAGTAACCCTAAATACCACCATATCACCTCCATTGAGGATGAGATTATGAGACAACTGGATCAATTGTGGGTCAAACATGAGGAGCGCTTTAGTGAGCTTAACAGGCTAGTTCAACATTTTGTCCAAATGGTGGGTACTATCAGAGAAGGTAGACCTGGCCCTGTTGGCCCTCCTGGACCGCTGGGACCACCTAATTCCCCATTGGTAACCCTGGGACCTCCTGGTAAACGTGGTCCTCCTGGTCTGGTGGGTCAACAAGTCCCACCAGGGCCAACAGATAGATATTGGTCGCAAGGACCCCTGGGATTTCCTGGTCCCCCTGGACCTTCACTTATAATGTTCAATTCTGAACCTTTGATGCTACTAGTATCAGGAGTACAAGCATTAGAAACACAAATCTGAGCCATATATCAAGGGTGTTTCTTATCCTTAGAAGGCCTCCCAACTGATTCCGATTACTCATTAAACATCCTAATGGATGGCGTGGATTATGCTCAATGCCTATGAAATTATAATCAAACTATGCAATAAACCCAGTTTGCAAGGCTAAATTCTTCTATTGAATGGTTATCTGCTTGACGTAGATTAATTTGAGAACAAGCAGGCTGAAATGATTACAGAAATTTATAACTTGAATCAACAAACTGCAAATGATCATCTTGCTCATTGGGTTCATATTTTACAGGAGGACCTCAATCATTTAAGGCAACAAGTTGACCAAATTCCCTCTCAAGTTCATATCCCAGAATCAGAACCCTCCAAAGCTAATCTGGTCTTGGTATTGGGTGTACATGTTTTGAGCAATGAACCCACTACCTTTAAACCTACTTTTAAGGATAAGTTTGAGCTGGGTGAAGGTAGCATTCATTCGTTCCTCTTTGTCTATAAGCGTGCCCTGAATGGGGCAACAAATCAACAGAAGGTCCAGCGTATTACCTCTTGCATAAGCTGGTTTGCGCAAGAAATCATGGTTACTCACCTGAAGGTTTGCAATACATGGGCTCAAGTGAAGACCGCCCTTATTAAGGAATTTGGGATCGATCAAATCCTTTCAAACCAAAAGCAAGCCTTAATGAGTATTCAAATCAAACTAGGAGAGTCTATCCAGGATTTTGCTAAATTATTCTACCATGAGGCCCAAACTCTTGCCACTTGAGACCAAATTACAGTAGATGATGCTATATAGCTGTAATGAGTGCGTTCACTTCTTGCACTCAGTTGCTACTGCATTTGAAATCACTTAAGAGAAATTTCCGATCCACTATAGACATCAAAGAAGCACTCATGGAGATTCCCAATGGTGTGCTACACCTGACCTCCGCAAATAACCCTCATTATTACATCCATGCAATGCCTCCTAAGCCCAAGTCTAAACTGAAGAAGGAACCGAGCTCTTATTGTGGTTTCTTGGGTCATGTGGTATCTCAATGTTTGAAAAAGCAAGCGGAAGAGTTGAAAAAAGAGGATTCAGCATAGGGCATGAGGCTCCCTGTGATGACCTACCTCCTGTGTTTCCATCAAAATCTTTTAACTCTTCTACCAATTGTTATGTGATATCCGCTCCTGGTGAGCTTGATGTTCCTGATGAATTAGTCAACAAAGATACCATATCTACTTCGCTTCTGCTTATTCTTCTTCTAATTCATTTCAATTGATTAATCCCTCAGTGCTTTCAATCCCAAACTTTGGCACTGATGTGACCTGGAAGGAAGTCATTATGCATAATGAGAAAGTTTTGGCTATTATTGATATGGGATCGCCCATCAATGTAATCTCATACAAGCTTATGAAAAATATCAAATTGAAGCCGGAGTTAAACCATTCCCAAGACTAAGGAACTGCTGGTCCTTCCTACACTAAGTTTATAGGAGCTTACTCCTCTCTTCCAATGCGCTGTGAAAAATTGGTTGTGTTGGCCCCTGCAGTAGTATTGGATAACAACTGCTATGACTTGCTCTTGGGAACCAAGTTTCTCATAGATTTTGATGCAATAATCAGCCTTGTGGATAGTTACCTTTCTTTAATTGGGTACTGGGTACCTTTAATTCTACAAGATGTTCCTAATATCAAAGGCAAACTTAAATGACATGTTTGCTTGTTAGAATACCCCATTTCTATCTCTCGTTTAGAATACTGAATCTTGGGACCAAAAACTATAATACCACCTCCTTCAGCTTGTGCCTCAGAGGGCATGCCTTTATATTATAACTATCTTATTACCATTCCCCAAAAGCTCAAGTCATTGTTGATATGGGAGTAAAAGTATTTGTACCCACTGATCATGTATTCGAGATCTTCAGTAACTCAAAATCCCTTTAATTTGAAGGCCTTACCCTGCCCAGGTATCCTTGATCCTGCCTACAATGGGACTGTTTCAATTCTACTAGCGAACCTCACTTCTTGACTTATGTGATTGAATTGCAATAACCCCTTCACGTATGTGTGGCCCACTCATGTGAGTGAAATCTTATCCATGTCAGGATGTGGAGATCTACGTGAATTTGGGCTAGAAGATCCCCCTATCATTGCTAGAATTGACGTCAAATCTGTGGTTTCTCTCACTCCAGAACAACAGCCTGAAACTGAGGCTCTGATAGAAGAATATGCAGATATATTTGTTCAAGGTTCTAGAGATTTTGGACTAATGAAAAATGTGCAGCATCAGGTGAAAATTGGTTATACTACCCCAGTTCAATCTCGACCATATTGTAAATCTAAATTTGAGGAGGCTCAGGTCTCACTGGAATTGAAACAACACCTTGATGCGTGGCTATTAACGCCTTCTAAGAGTCCATGGGCTTCTCCTTTACTACTCATTTGAAAAAAGATGGGGCCATAGAGTGGTTATGGACTATTGTTAACTCAATGCTGTTACTCAAAAGGATTCATATCCTCTACCTTGCATTGATGATTCATTGAAATTATTGTCTGGGTCACAATACTTCTCAGCTATGGACCTTGCGAGTGGTTATTGGCAAATTGACCTAGCTCCAGAAGATCATCAAAAATGTGCTTATATCTCTAGTGAGGGGTTATTTGAGCCCACTCATATGCCACAGGGGCCTTGTAATGCCCCTGCTACTTTCCAATGAGCCATGGATGGCTTGTTTGGGGATTTGAAACTTTCTTGTGTTTTGGTATATTTAGATGATGTTATTGTGCTTTCTCGCACTTTTAACAAGCATTTGGCTCATTTAAAGGAAGTTTTAGGTCGGATGCATTATGCTTCGCTTAAACTAAAACCATACAAGTGTGCCTTTTTTAAGACTTAGATGGAATTCTTAGGTCATAGTGTTAATCGCAGGGGGATTTTACCCTTATCTAATAAGATACAAGCTATTTCAGACATGCCTGTTCCTACAAGCTTGCGCAATATTCAAGTGTTTTTAGGGATGGTTGGTTATTACTGACAATTCATCTCTCATTTTTCAGAAATTGCGGAGCCTTTAGTTTACCTTTTGCACAAGGAAGTCCCTTTTGTATGGGAAGAATCGCAGAAGCAAGCTTTTAATCTGTTTCACCAAGCCTTAATAAGTGCCCCAATCTTAGCCAATCCTGACTTTTCCAAACCTTTTATACTATTTACCAATGCCAGTGATATTGCTATTGGAGCCATTCTGGCTCAACATGATACTAACCTGGTTGATCACCCCATCGTGTACTACAGTAAAACCCTTTCTAAGGGTGAACGCAATTATAGCGTTACCAAGAGAGAATGCCTTGCAGTTTTTTGCTGCCATCAAGCATTTCCGCTCTTACTTATGGCAACCATTTCACTAAAGTCACAGATCACGCTTCCATGAAGTGGTTGCAACAAATGAAGATCCAGATGAGCGCTTAGCTAGATGGGCTATAAAGCTCCAGAATTATGATTTTAGTATTTAACATCGCACTGACGCTATTCATCAAAACACTGATAAAATTATCTCAATTGCCTATCCTAACGTTATTGTCTGCTGAGGAGGATTGCATCTATGACTTGATTGGTAGACCTGAGCTCTGTTACCAGGAATCTAAGGATGTTATCTCAAAGTTAAAATCCCTAACCAAAGATACTCAGGTTAAAGAAGGTGCATTATACAAAAAGTTGGGATCTAAGTGGTTGCCCTTTATTTGGCCCTCTGCGAGGACTGATACTATTATAGAGGCCCACCAAACCTTAGGGCGTGGGGCTGTTGTTAAAACCCTACTGTGGTTGATAACTCATTGTTACTGGGATAACATGCTGGAATCAATACACGATGTGTTGGAGCCTTGTCTTATGTGTCAACAACAATGTGGTGGAAGTCCGATGTTACAACAGAAAATTGTGAGCCCTTCTGAACCTTTCTCTACTTTGAGTATCAATGTGGTGGGTCCTCTCCCTACTGTCACTTATGGACTTCAATATATTTTGTTAGCTATCAACTATTTTACTAGATGGATTTAAGCTATCTCAGTTTCCACTGTTACTGCAAAGGCTACAGCGTCCTTTCTTTTTAAGCATGTTTTCACCAGGCATGGTAGCCCAAAAGTCCTGTTATCTGGTAATTGACCAACTTCATTTCTCAGGTGGTATCTGATCTTACTAAGTTAATGGGTACTTATCAGTCATCCACGTCCCCATATAATCCTTCTACTAATGGTGCGGTTGAATGAGCAAATGATACCCTTGTAGCCATTCTTCAAAAGATGGCTTCAATGACCCTTTGTAGATGGATTCTCTATTTGCCTAGTGCAATGTTAGCCTATAGAGTTAGCCACCATCGTATAATTGGAATGTCTCCTATTAAAGCTTTATATGGGTGGGATCCTATCCTCCCTTGAAGTGTACAACCTATACTTGAAGAAGCTACCCTGCAAACTACTGATTTAGCTATGTGGGGACTAGTTGATGAAACTATTTGATTACAAACTTTAGCTTGAAGTTTCCTTGTTGCTACCACCTTAAAGGAGGGAACAAGAATCACCGATAGTAGACCTAAGCTACCAGAATATCAAGTTGAGGATCTGGTACTCTTCTATCACCATAGGCCTGGAGGAAGGATCCACTAACTTGAAACCTTATGGGCTTGGTCATACCATATTAGTTATCGTTGAGGCATTGAATACACCATTGCTGCTGTTGATACTGATACTGTTATTAATAGAGTGCAAAGTAGATTTCTGTGGTAGTATGTGCCCCCTAGGCAAGATCTTGAGGGGGGCATTGTGGGGATTCATCTATAATGACCAAAGTTACTCAAGATTAATATTTGATATCTTGGTCTAATGAGATTGTAAAATCTACATTGGAGATATCTAATTCTAGGATAGACTGACGATCAACCTTTCAAAGTTATCAACCTTCTCTGAAGGGTGATGCAAAACTATCTGATGAGGCAGAAAATCATATAAGAAAATCGGTCTCATCAAATAAGGTACTATCAAGCCTGGCCATCACAAGTATGGCATTAATAATCACGCAATATTGGTCATCTAATAGGAAAGATCTTCCCTTAGGTTCATCTCAAAAATCCTCACGCATACCTACTAAATCTACCCCTATATAAATTATTTTATTTCTAACTATTAAAGTACCACAATTTTTGTCTTGATTAGCATAATTTTGGTCTCTTTTCATACAAGACTCTGTTTTTTAATTAGAATCAACTATAGCTACAGAACTAATACCTTTGTTGCAATTGTGTCAATCTTTGCTAGAGCCATGGATCTAATAATTTCATAGCCTTCATAGCGCCTGCTTTTTTAATTTCTCACGAAATTCCAAATTTATCACTTTTATGCCACGAGATACTGAAATGACTGAAGGGACTATTTAGATGATAGGAATTGCTTCCACCTCCAACATTATGATTCCCTAACCAGGATGGGAATAGGAGAATTTTATCTTTCACCCTTGAAAGGGGATAGAAGTAAATTGTGAAACACAAAAGTTGTGCTTCCATTGTGAGTGAGATCTATAAAAGAGGGCGCCATTGCCTAAATATCTCTCAACTTAAAAAGGAACCGTTTATCTATATCAAGTTCTTAATGGGGAACTTCATGTGGAGATACTTCATATCCAGCATGACAAGAGATCCACCCCTTGATATTATGGCCTGGGAGGCAATTTCTGTCTGTTATTATAATCCTCAATCACCTTTGATAGATGCACCCAGGCGAGGTTCTGGGCATCAAAGATGACAGCTATGCAGTTATCTGCCGCATGAAACAGCGAGGAAATATGGGTATCAACCTGGAAGGAGAGTAGAGAATCATTTTTGTCTTAAAAGAGGAGAAGCATGTGGGGATGTGAATGGCGTTGTTTGTGCAAACTTCAATTGAGACAGGAACATGGACCAGGTATCTGGGAGGCAGAAGCATAGCAATACAGGTACTGCTATAAGGCCTGGTTCATTTTTTTGGTTGACCATCAGAAGGGGATGGTAGGCAGTGGATCAGCAATGTGAGATGCTGAGGAGCGCTAGGAGTTTGTCCTAAAACCAGTCAATGAACGGGGGCCCAGATCATACACAATATACTTAGTAAATCTAAAAGCTGAGGTTACATGTACAAAATCAGGGTAGCCATTTCAACCGCCATTATGGATGTATGGCTAGAATAAACAGTACAAACATGAAAATTGTCAATGAAAACCATAATTTTGTCAAAGCCTTTGGAGGGTGGAGACGTACAACAAAGTCAGTCAAGGCTGATGTCCATGTTCCTTCCACATACTGAAAGGGGTGAAACAATTTCTTTCTTCCATATTAATCTTAATTCAAGTTCTTGTAGGTACTAAAGCTAAACACACGCGCCAAAATATCTTTTTGAAGACTCTGGCCAATTTGTAGGTCCTCTTGATGAGAAATGCAAACTCTTTAATCATGGTTGACCTTTTAAGGAGGTACATGGTGCTCTTACATGACTTGGGTGTGAAGAGAGGAGGCACCTTAGACCCTGTCCCAAAACAAAATCAATCTCTCCTTTAGGTCATATAAGATTCTTTTACAGCGCTTTCATTAAAGATCCTCAAAATTCTCTACTCTTTCCATACAGCACATTTAAGCATCCAAGACAAAAAGAAAGAACCAGGGCATCTGGTGGCAACTAAGCAAATGATATGGAGAGAGGAGTCAGGGAAAGAGTTTTGGAGGGACCACCACAAAGAGCGAGCTGCAAAAAGGTCCTCCCCTTCACTGTGAGACAAGGAGGGGATCAGCTTATCATATCTGTTAGAACATTTATGGGACCTTTGATTAACCTGCACTTGAAGTGAAACCCACAAAGATTCAGGTAGTGTGTTGTAATTAATCTGAATAACAAATCTGAGTAGCTTTTTTTATATCAAGTTATGTAAATGTATAATTTTTAATTTTATTTGAGGTGGTTAATTGTATAATTTATTTATTTGAGGTGGGCTGACCTGGGGATGATACCGCACTAATTGAGGGGAATTCAAATGAATGGGAAAGGAGGATAAAATCTGGAAAACCTCCATGCGCAGCATACGATAGGCCAGGAACTCCATGGACCACCTTTGTTATTCGCTATCTCAGTTTGGGGCATTGGTGAAAAACGCCAACACAGTCATAGTTGTCCCCTACCCAAAGTTCCTCTAATAGAAATTGAACTTGGGGAGGCAGCGGTAGAGGTCCCTATTCTACCACTGGGGTATCCTCCCCTTGGTAATTGTATAATTTTTTACTAATATAAAAAAAGGTTTTAATCCATTGGGCCTTGACGCCAATGTCAAACTATAGAATTAATTTATTATGTATCAAGTTGCCCTTATACCCATATCTTAAATGTTGTTTTTACTAAAAATATATAAATTACTATTGGTTACCTTGCTTAACACCTCCTTTTATTAACAATTATGAATGAGGATAAAATCTTTAATCTCTACCAGTGCAACATTTTGTTACCACAAAAAAATACCTTAGAATCATCTACAGTTTTTGCTTCACCTTTTTTTACCTTTCTATAAACTACCGTGTCCTCAAGTTGACATAAAATACTCATCAATAGATTTAGCCTTAATTTTACCATTGTAGAAGCCTATGGGAGCCCAATTTGGCTTGGTCTAACATGGATGGTTTTAATCAGCCACACCAGGGCAACCAAACAGATACTGTCACTGTGGCCCTAAATTCCTCTAGTTGACAAGATGATGTCTCATCTTTTCAGATGTATCACGATGGATATGGTGTATTCTAGGATGCACAGAAATACTTTAAAATGGCATATGAAAACAAATGAAGGGTTGGTGGTTAAATAAAAGCAAACAAAGACATAAAACACACTAGGTCAGTACTTGCACAAATAAGGGCGCTGACCTCTTTATTAGAATGGGGTTTGTCTGTTTGTGACATTATTCTTGAATACTGCAGCTCTTGGACATAGTCTCTTGTTGCCAGTTATTAATAAGTTTTGCGCTTGGGAGGAGAGGGCTGATGTGAAAATTGTCATGAGATTGAGGTTGTGAGAAATGAAGGGGCACACCAATATTGGCTATTCCCTAATTAAGCTTTTTTAAAATTTTTGATAAGGTTCCATTTTGAGGCTCAATAAATCCTGAGTGTTCTGGTATCTTAATTGGAAAAGGAAGCATAACTCAAAAACTGGGAAATAATTAAAGTTAAGAGACAGAAATGGGTTCAAAAATTTAAACTCACTGTAGAATTGAAAGATCATACCACTAAAATTAAAAAAAATGGATTTAGGATTTTGGGAATAAAGGCCTGGAAAAAGAGTGGCAGTAGGGAGGACTTACCTGAAGCAATTTTAACATTTGGCTTATAGTTGGAAAAAAATTCTATTTAAGTTCTTAATCCTTTCAACATACAAAATATTAAGCAGTGTGGGGATTAAGTAGGCACAAAACTAGAGTTTTCACATAAATTAATTGTTTTTTCTTTATATAAAAAGGGGTAGTTGGCACCACCAGGCTTATTTACCTTTGTAAAAGGACTAAAAGCCTTTTTGCCAGTATCTTGGTTGGAATTAAATGATTCTATTATTAAACAAGTGGCTGTGTCCTAAGCAATCACTGATTTGATCCATTTGTATTATAAAACTGTAATAATATTCTTAAGCGCTTAGAGATTCATCAATGAGAACACTGAAAGCGAGTGAGCATATTTAGGATAGATAGCCATTGAGTGAGTGATTTTGCTTTTATTGGAGCTTCATTAGTTTAGTCTGGGAAGAAAAATAATCCGCTTAGTCTCTGTGAGAATTAAAAGCTACAGTGTGTTACTTTTTATAAAAATTTATTGCAATTATTTGGAGAAAATTTTCTATTTTCCAGTCATCTGTCTTCATAAATCACCTATCAACTAGGGACAATATCTATGCAATTGTAATGTGATGCTAATTGCTGATCACAACAAAGTTAAACATTGGCCATGAACCAGTTTTAGAGACTTCATGCGTTACAATAACACCTTGTAATCCTTCTGAATAATCTCATGTTGTACGCCCTAAAGAAGGTAACAATGAGTAAGTAACTAATCTAAATTCGCCAGCTCTTTGTCATAGATGGTCTACGCCCGCTTTGTAGAAGTGAAATTGCAGGAAAAATAATCTATGAGGTGTTCCACCCACATTATGTTCCTGAAGCAGTCTGCACCCACAGCAACCATTAAATAATCGCAATACACTACAAAAGGCTTTGAAGTGTACACATGGTGTAGTACAAGGACTGAAAAAAACTTACTTGATGGCCTCAAAGCCTGTTGGCACTCTTTATATCATTTAAAGTAAAGTTATTCCCTGTTAACAGATGAATGGGTGCTGGTAGCTGAGCTAAGCTGGTAGATTTTATGAGGATGATTATCATGTAATAAAAAGTCCTAAATTGCTTCTGGGTAATTGAAGTAGGCCAAGACTTGATTGCCTCCAGTCTAAAGGGGGAACAACATATCTATCCTTGATAAATCAAATTCCCCAAGTAGGTTACCTCTTAGTACAAGGATTTGCAATTGGAGAGCTTCATGAAGTCTTTTGCCTTGTGGAGGGCTCTGTACCAGCTTTCAGGTAATTGACATGTTGTTCAGGAATAGGGAAAGGGATTTATATGTTTATCAATGATGTGAAAAGTTCAAGAAATCTGTAATTTACTCAAAATATAATAGAAAAAATGTTAATAAGTAGCTGAACTATTTTTAGACCAAAGGGCATTATCCTAAATTGAATTGGACCCTGCATGGCAAAAATTGCTCTGAGACATTCTTGTCCCTTTGTGACCAACACCTGATTAAAGCATCAACCAGGTAAAATTTTGGAGAACACTTGTGACTTCGCAATAGCCTACACAATGGTCAGTTCCAGAGGCAGTGGATAAAGTTCTTGAAATTTTTTGTTATTAAAGTGCCCATAATTGGTACATGGTGACAGGTGCCCATCTGTTTTCTGGGCGAAGACTAATGGGAATCTATGGGAGAACTATTTGATAAAAATGCCCTTTTCTGACATGTCTTTCTTCATGCTCCCAGGCCATATGTTCCTCCTTAGTATATGGTTTTAAAGGGAAGTTGTACTTGACTGAGTCCATTTAAGCTTTTAAATTTAAGTCATACTCTAATTGAAGGGGAGCCTTGTTGTCAGGGCCATGTAAAATACATCTTTATACAGGAAAAGTAAGGACGGAAAGCCTAGTGGGACATCTATAGAATGAGGGGTGGGAGGAGTATTTTAACACAGCGAGGCTCATGGGGAAAGAGTAAGAATCAAAGGAAACTACCCAATGAACTTGCATAATGAAAAATTAAGTGGTTGCTGTACAGGTTAATTATACCTGCTGACACCTCCACCAGCCCACATCCAATATTAAGGTATACTAGGTGTTGTAATTAGTTTGACAGTTATGAGGATATGTTCTTTATAATGATTAATGTCCTATCTAACTAATACCTAGATAGCGAATTTGATTGATCTAGTTACTATGCCATGCAACCTCTGCTTTTATAATTAGTGGCCTAAAGTATAATTAACTATTTAAAGTGTCTTGAGTACCCCGTTAGAGAATCCCTTTCCCCTTAAATACTTGTTGGCCATTGACGCAGTGGTCTTGAAAATTATTATCACTATAAATTATTTAGTGTATTCATTTTATGCTATCTTATGCCAGATTAATAACAGCAGTAATAGGGCTTTATAATTATATAGGCCCTTTACCAGTAAAGTGACTATGTATGGCAGAATGCCCCTTTTCTGGGAAAATATGCCAAGCCTTAGTTTTGTCTCTTTGGCCCAATTTGGGTATAATAATTTTAATCTACCCATCTTGAGGTGCTGCTTGGTAAATACTAAAAGCATCAATGAGAATGAGGGTAGAACGAGCATATATGAAAAGGAATGTGAATGGTAAAGAAACCTTTTTGGGGGGAAGAAGTTGAGTTTCAACTAAGGAAATTTATTTGTGATAGACCAGGAGCGCTAGAAGAACCAGATACTACAGTGAATTTCTAACTTGATTAAATGTTCCCTATTGTTGCTTATTGCAATTTTTGCTTTTTTTAGTATAAAATGCTGTCCTCAAACAGTACCTTTTTATTCTGTGTATCATAACCTGTTCAGTTGAGTTATGATGCCTCTGCGCCAAATTAAACATTTGGTCCTCACTACAGGGGCTACATATTTTGTTTCCCTGTACATCGGATTTGTTTAAAATGAATTGTGATTGCTCAAGAGAAGTACATTACGCCAGAAATGACGCAACTATTGGACGTTAAAATGGACGGCCATCAAGGCCGAGCATACCTTCAAATGGGATTGTTCATTATGGGCAGAAATGAAGTCACACATTGACCTACTTTCTAATAACATATTAAGGCATGATCTTCAGATCAAAGATTTGGGACAGCAAGTAAAGTCCCTTGAGAGTGAAAATCTGTTTTTAGAAAGCAAACTACCAGTCAGTTTTTCAAACAATTGTTATTATGGAAATGACGTTGCAGGTGGGGGTGGAAGGCAAGTCGGTAAGGGCATACGGCTACCAACCTGAAGGTTGCGGGTTCAATTCCCACCCTTCGCACATCGATCGAGGTGCCAGCCAAAGGAAGCTATTGGCGGTTAGTAGGTCTAATAACACGAAAACCTTACCCATGACGTAACCAGAAAAATTCGAGTCCCGATCAGGAGGTGGAAAAACTTTCTTCGACGGAGTTGACCCTGTTCAGGTTTCATGTCGTTTCTTTCTTTCGGTAATGCCTGTCCCCTGGTCGGCTTGCCTCGGTTAAATAAAAAAAGAATGACGTTGCAGGCGGAAGCCACTGTTTTTTCTGATTTAACAAAACAATTTAAGCTGTTATAACAAAACAATCACCAGTGCCATTCTGTTCAAATTTCTCAGGGCAACCTTCTAATGAATCATGTTAGTAACGGCGATGGAGCAATATCATTTGAATTTTAAGAAGCTGTTTCCCCTCCGTTTTGAATGTGGGTATATCCATGGCCCTTAAAAATTAAGCAGATAACAGAAGTCCATTAGGTGCATCAAAGGCTTTTCAGCTTATAGCCATGAAAATCAAATTCTGTTCACCCTGTGATTTTGTCAAAGTTTAATAAAATGCAAATATACTTACTTTTTTTGTATCTAAGAGATTAGCATGGTTGGAGCGCATGATAATGTTAAATTGGCTGTTTTAATGAACTCATATAATTATGAGATTCAAGAGTTAATCATGAAAAAAAGTTAAGCGTCCTACTCTAACGCCAAGGCCCTTCCCATCAAAGAGTTTGGCGGAGCTGAGAGAATGACTACTCATAAGATGTAATTCCTAAACATATCATTTATAAGAGAGAGCCATTTCAAGCGTTTGCTTTTTCGTTTTTACTTGTAGTAAAAACACTGTAGTGCTAATGTCATTAATGATTTTGACACCTAGATTTTTCTTAGCCAATCCTGTGAGCCCTATATAAAGGTGTATCAGGTTCTGATACCAGTCTTGAATGAAGAGAACGATATTACACGTATAATGAACTACCTCCGTCGTTGTGCTGTTAATTTTAGTGCACCAAATCCAAGCCCAAGGAAAACATAAAAATTATCTGATTGGGGTGTGTCCCCACTAACGACTTAACCTGCCCATATGGCCCTCATTTTTACAAAACTAATATCAATCAGGTCAGTTTTTGCTATGAGACTTTTGGCATTATGCCAATCATTGACCTAAGGCCATTTCTAAGGCGAGAGTTTTTTTTGTAACCCCAGTGAAAGAAGCAGAATTATTAGAAGTAAGGGCGGAGTGAACTGGGATTTTCTACCTCTACCTCTTTTACAAATATCACAATCACAAAAAACTCCTATCATACCTTTGGTCCAGCCAAAGGATAATAAAGCCTCAAAAGTCTCCAGTGGAACTGCATTTGATTGTTGAAAATAAGGGTAGTTGTGACCCCTGTGCCCCTAAGAAATATGAGGCCGCGTTGGAGTCAAAATCATAGTAAAGCCGTATGCTCATTAGTTAATGTTCCATGAGCTTCACATTACTTCTGGCTATATTTCCTGATTAACTGGGGTCAAAATAACAATCCCTATTGAGAACTTGGTGGAATCCAGCCCTCAGATAGACCTGTAAATTCAAACCTTTTTAAACCTGATGGACACCTTATAGTTCTTAGTAAATCAGAAAATTTCTTTCTCTGAATGCACTGTATCTTGATATTTCAGATAACAAACTTAAAGTCCGTGAAATTGTTGACAGTGGGGCGCCAATTAATATTGTGTCCACTAAATTATTGAAGCTATTAGCCTCGCTCCTGACTTTGATTACTAGAAGATCTATGGTACCTCCAGTCCTCAGTCTTCTACTTCAGAAGGAGAATACAGCGCATTGCAGCTGTAATTTGGTTCACTGGTTATCTCCACTCCATCTACTAAGTTGCCTAATCAGAACTATATGTTCTTATTTAGGACCTCTTTAATGAGAGCTCATAGAGTAAAAGTTGATTTTAAAAATATTTTCAATATTTTTGCCCAAAATAATCTAGTATTCTATCATCAAAGGGATAAGGCCCCTGTGGCTTAATCTCAAAATTTTTTAACCAAGCCTTTAAGAATAGTTTTTCTGCTCGATATTATCAATGGATTGAAGCCTAAAAATGAAATTTAATTACACAGATTTCAAAATCTACTGTAATTCCACTGCTAGATTTTGATGGTTGACTCAAAAATAAGCCCTTTGAGAAAACCATCAATGCTAATCAATTACTCCTAATGATGGATCCTTTGATCCTTTCTGATTTATCTGCATAATCTAATAAATCAGATTCACCTCAAAACCACCTTTATTGTATCTAATTGATCCAATTATTGTAGCTGATAATAGATATGATTAATTACATTTTGGATGATTATTGGATCCACTTGGGTGAACCAAATGATCTATGGCACCAACCTAATTGCCTTTACAATTTTAATATAAAAATGATAAATGAGATCTATTTTTATGTTGATCATTGTAATTATACAATAGTACTTGCACATGGATGGCCCAAATAGGGAGTACCTAGTACTATTGAGAGGTCTGCTGATATCCTGATTAGGGGTGCATCATAATATAAACGCTATATTTTTATTCTCCCCATTTGCATATTTCATCAGCTGTATGATGAAATATAATTGGGCTGATTGAGAGGCAAATTTACAATACTGAGGTGCTAATATTAAGTATAATAATATTCCCAATTACAAGAGTAATAGTTCCTCCAATTGGTCTGAAACAATTGTAATTTAGTTAATTCAAGGGCCAAATAAACTTTGGGATCTTTTAATAACCACTGCCATAATCTATAGCAGATTGGCATGGTTTTTTTATTCAAGGTGGGCAACCTGGGGATGATACTGCACTGATTAAGGGAAATCAAATGATTGGGAAAGGAGGATAAAATCTGGAAAACCTCCATGCATGGCGTATGATAGGCCAGGAACTCCATGGACCACCTTTTCTATTCGCTATCTTAGTTTAGGGCATTGGTGCGCAACGCCAACACAGTCATAATTGTCCCCTACCCAAAGTTCCAGTACTGGAATTGAACTTGGGGAGGCAGCGGTAGAGGTCTCTAATCTACCACTTGGGTATCCTCCCCTAGATTGGTATGGTTTTAAATAAACTCATTTAATAGATGAGTATAGCCAGGAGATGCCCTAGAGATATAAAATACCGGTGCCTAGCCCTAAAATAAAGTATTCTCTTTCCATATATTCATATTTTTATCTTATATTATGTTATCTTAATTTTACTTTTATATCAAGAAGTGTAGACAAGTATTCATTGGAGCTTGTCATAATTACTTATGTTTGGAGAGTTTTTGATTACAGAGGGAAAATAAACAAAAAAGACCAGAAGAGTCATTTATTGATGTTTAGTTTTGTGAGCTTCTGAACAGTTAGGAAATACCATAAGACACATAGCATAATTGAGAATTTATCAGCTGAAACTCTTTCCAACTATCAAAACAGGAATATATTAATAAGAGAGCCATTTTTCAATTTCTCATGAGTGGTGCTCACTAAAATCCACTTTACACTTTTGTTATGAGTAATCTATCTGAATTTTAGGCAGAACCTGCCAGAAGATATGACAAAAACAACATGGAAACCAGTGACTGAGAAATCACTGATTACTTCAACACTGCACACCAGAATACTGCGGAGAGTACTTCATACTCCTTAGATTTAATCATGGCAGGATGGGGGCATATGGACACAACAAGACCTATTGAGTTTACCTCCAATAGTGTTAAAGAGATGATGGAGACTCTATTCCAGGGGTATAGGATTGGTCCATCTCAGATGGACCAATCTTTTGGGCTATTCTACTACTTGAAGGATCAGGCCTTCAAGATGAAAATGTATATGTGGTATCAAGAGATGAACATATACTCTGGCCAAACGTCTCAATTTTTACACAAGCAACAAACAAGATCTTGGTTAGCTTTGTTCAGCCCTCAATCAAGTACACCCAAAGGATTCTGGCTTGGCAGAATCTAGAGCTTGCAGAAGTACACCAAGTTCAAGAGGAGGGCAAATTTCCCTATTGAGCTTGCTGGATAAGCTTAATTCCAGCTTTACTGAGGTTAGAAAGGCTATTGTCAGTAATATGGTACAGGCCAATGATGCACACAGAAGAGTAACCAATTTGGAAGATCAACTTAATGAAAAAGTTCCAAAAATTGCAGCTGCGGTTCTCTCATTACATGGGCTGACCAGCGGATGGGTCAATAATATCAGCAAGTGCTGCCAGAAATTGGAGAAGTACTCAAAATTTATATTTATCTAGGACCAAATGTTTAACTGAAGGTGCCGCGTTTGCTCAGAAAAATCACTTGAAATTAAAAACATGCATGTTCAAACTAATGAGTATGTCCAAACTGAGTTGGGCATATTGCAAAAAGCATTGAAAATCTGGCTTCTATGCTGGTAGGGCCAAATAATGAGGAAGAATTTGCACAAATCCATGAAGAATTTATGGAACTCATTCAACAATTTCGTCTGTGCAAGTGAAGAACATCAAACTTACTAAAAAACAAGATCTTCACACACAGTTATCAGAAACTAATGACCATGTTGCAAATCTAACTGAAGATGTGATGAATATACTGGCTTCTCAAATTATCTTTTGAAAAGAGTGTGAAGACCTAAAAAAGAAAGTCAATGACCTAAAGGAGAGACGTTGCAACCTTTTGACTAGTTCTTGAGGGGGAGAGCAGTAAAACCCCTAAGTATATGGGCAGAACACAAATGAAGAAACTACATAAGGCTCTAATTTAGGAATCTTAATTGAGCGTTCAAGCTATTTCATGAAGAAGAATCCTCTGGAGTTGAGACGGATAATGAAATGGATATTTTGGATGGTCATTAGATGTCAAAAATTCTTTCTACCATCCCAGCTCCAGATGACACTCATCATGACTGTAAACTAATTCTGTCAGAAGATTCCCCAAGACGTTTGAACTCTAGATGAATTATAACTCCTCTGGCCAATTCTGGGTTGATAACTTTAAGCCCTTGAATTTGCCAAAATTTGATAAAGAAAGAAACATACATTCGTTCATAAAAAGTTTGAAAAGACTATGTGTGGAGGATTGGACCATGCAAAATCTACACCACTCATTAATTGTCTTAACTAACATAGTGTCAATATTGTTATGTACTATTTGGGTGACTATTGGTTCTATTCATATGCTAAAAAACTGTCATAAGACAATTCAGAGGCCCTGATAAACTATCCGCTAGAAAAACAGACTTACTTAATATCAAATTTTGGCAAAATGAGTCCATTAGAGACTTTGCAGACAGATTTTATCATGAGGCTCAGGTCTTACTTGGATCAAATGCTATTGACAAATTTGATGCAATGATTGCCATGAAACGTGCTATTAAGCCATACCTTGTCTTAAATCGTGTCATGATTCCATCCTTTAATTGGCCCATGGGAGCATTAGAACTTACTGATTATTTGAGACAATGCGCAAGTAGCTTAAACGCCCCTATATGGCCAAAAAAGAAGTCAAAAGTTCGATTTTTGGGACCAAAAAATACAAATTCAAATGAACAAGAAAAGAATTGGCCCATAAATCTTAAAAATGATCTGCAAACAGGGCTGATTATTTGTCATAATTGTGGCTGAAAGAGACAAAATTGCTTCCAAATGCTATATATGGCCAGATAGGAACCCGGGGTAAATGTGGCCTTGAAGGTTAACAATGAAGAGAAGGCAAGAAAAGTGCAGGTGGAGTAGAGGCGGAATGCTCTACCTCCACCAATGCCTTAATGCACATTCCACCTGATCCTGGCAGGCTTTTTGGCCAATGAAGTGGACAAAGATAGCTTACACCACATTTTAGCTGATGATGTCTTCATGGTTACCACCCAAGCCAAAGAGAAAGTAAGTAAAGCAACTGGAGGTTACTGAATTGGCTCAGGAGAACTAGCAAAGCCCTATGCAATTAAGTTATTGATTGAGGGCTAAGTAACCATTCTAAATGTTCATCTGATCTGCCTGCATTACAGAAAGTGCAAGTGGCCATACCCATGAAGCCTTTAGCAGATAATTTTCCAGAAATCTGCTCAAGTCTGAAATTCCACTTGGAACCGAACTCTTACTCCAATATTCACCCAATAAACAATTCTGATACACACTCTGATATACATATATGAATATTGCAGTAAATAAGGTTTGTGTTCAGAAAATTGTTGATAGTGGGGCGCCTATCAACATTGTTAGTACCAAATTGGTAAAAAAAGCTGAAGATTGCTCCCAACGTTGCTCAATGTCAAGAATATGGTACAGCAGGAGCCCACAACACTAAGTTGCTCAGGGCCTATAGCACATTTCCATTACATTTCAGATCTATTGTAGTGACAGCACCGGCCATAGTATTGCTGAATACCAGCTATGCTATTCTTATTAGGAACAATTTCCTGAGAAGATTTGGTGTTGTCATAAACTATAAGGAAGATACGCTGACTATTTTGGGACAAAGCATCCCATTATATTATATTTTATTTAACTAAGGCAAGCTGACCAGGGGACAGACATTACTAAGCTCTGAGGAGCAAAGATACTATGCTAGAATTTAAATGAACAGAGAGATGAACAAATCACTAAACCAAATTAAAAATAAAAATAAAAACTAAAACTAAAACTAAAATTAACCAACCCATTTGGATGTGGTAAACTGCTATGCATCCATGGTGGGGGGTGAGTTGGGATCAGGAGGCTCATCTTCCTCCTTTGTGTTGGACAGTGTATAACAGAGCGCTGAGAGCATGGGCGTGGGTGCATCCTCAAAATTGGGGTCAAGGTAGGAAAGTGGCTTAGGAAGCTAAAATCTAGCTATGTGGAGGGTTGTAATATATTCAGAAAGGGCTTTTTCAGCCTCAAGGCGAACTTTGGGTAGCATGGTAAAGGTGGCGATGTTGTTGCTGGTAATGAAGATTTTTGGGGCAAAATTTTGTGACCATCGCAACTTTTTGTACTGCCTTGTGGGCAACTTGTTGGAATTGGAGGATTTCTTTATGAATTTGTTGCATGGGGGGAAGGATAGGTGCGGGTACCCCCTTGGCAAAGACTGCAACTGATTTCACTATGGCTTTTTGAAGGGAGGTGTCAATCAGGGGAGGCAACAGCCTTTTTGGTGAGTTTGTGGTCACTTCAAAAATTCATCTGCATCTGAGCATAGACGGAATGGTGAGTTGGTAATTGTGCTTCATATTTTGCGTTTTGGTACATTTTGAGGCCTGTGGCCTCAACTGAGTTAAGTGTGGGATTTACCAAATCATTGACTACCTCCAAATTATCCAAGGGATTTTAGTTGAAGACGATATGTTGATTGGCATATGGGTGGTCTGAATTGGGTGGCTGGGTGGGTGGGTTTTTTTTGAAATTATTGGTGTCCATGTTGGCTCCTGATTAGTTGGAGTAGGAGTGGTGGTTTGGCATGTTGTTTCCTTATTGGTTGAATTAGTGGCAGTTGCATCTACCATTTTGGGTGGAGGGGGGGAGGATTGTGCCCCATTCAGAAAAATTTTAATGTCAGCTATGGGAGCGTCATGGGAAGTCAAGCGTGTGAGCTCCATCTCAGGCTATGGTGGGGCAGCGCCACTTTGAGTGGTCCAGGTCAAAACAAATGGGACAGATCATGTGTCCCTTATTTACTCTGTCCCAGAAAGGGTGGTCAGGGGCAGAGGGGACAATGGTGCAAGGGGGTATCAAAATGACAATTTCATTTGATATTGAGCATATGGCTGCAAAGGCGTGAGGGCCTAATAGTCAGTTGGCTCCATTGGGAACCACAAATTGTAAAATGGGGTTAGCGCATTTACTGACAAACCAGCTATTTTCGTTGTATTAGATTTCAGGGGGTGAGGTGATTGGGGAGGCCTGAAAATTGAACCACAAGAGTTGTATCATCAGGCAACCGGGTGCAAGTGGTTGGGATAGGGGTTTTCTGGAACACCAGGGGAATGTTGGCTGCAATTGCAGCATTGGCTTTGCAAGTGAAGCTGAGGTTAAAGTACCCATTTAGGGGCGGAATTTGATAAAGCCTGCAGGCTGCATAAGTGCCTGGGCTAATTCAATTAATTGCTTTTTATTGTAGGGGAACAAGTTGCCATATTAGACCCAGATGCTCAATTGCATCTTGCTTCAGGGGAGCACAATGGGTCTATGAGGCACCATTTGAGAATGTTCATGGTGGAGGGCGAGATCCTTGGGGGAAATGTATTAACCCAAGGAATTGGAGGGACTGGTCAATCTGGTTCAAAAGAATTTCCCCGCTGGGCAGAACATTCTAGGGGGTTTTGACACTGCCCCATTTTGGAGCAGCGGGATGTTAGGCCAAGGACATTGGTGGTTTGCTGTATGTCAGTTTTTGGAGTTGTTTAGTTCTGTAATTCAAAAATCGCTCAAATGTATAATTGAACGGAAAGACATCCCATAGTATTATAATAAAATGAAAAACCAGAAATAAGCATCCAAGTTTATTTTGTAACCTGGCCTACAAGGATGGGATAGTTCCAATTGTGTACATGAAATCTGGTAAAAAAATTAAGGCTCTTCCAATGCAGATTTGGTAATCAAAGGGAATACCATTATGATCAAATCAACAAATTTCCATGCTGCCTGAAACTCAAGTAGTTGTCCCTACTGGGCTGACCATTAAAATTCCAGAGGGACTTTATGGGGAAATATACCAGCCATGGTGTAGATCCCAATTTGAGCTGAATATTGCATCAGGAATAGTCATTCCAGGACATGAGCAAATTCAAATTCTGTGTACAAACCTCCTGAATTGACCCATCAAGATACAATGCATCAGGTTATTGCCTACCTGCATCTTTTTCTGACCACCAAAATTCAGACATTTCATGAATTTGGGACCTTAGATGAATTAGGACTTCCTGATAAGGAAACCATAAGTATCAATAATGTTATTCCTATGGATTAATTAGGGAACTTGACCAATCCAGAAAGAGTTCAAGTTCAGAATTTATTTCAGAAATACCAATTATATTTTAAAAAGAAAATTTCAATTTAGGTTGTGCTAGAGATGTGATACACACTATTGACACAAATGACCATGACCCCATCCAATTACGCTAGTTAGACGTTCAAAAGCAGCTGAAGAAGTTGTTTACAAAGAAATAAAAGAACTCTAAGATCGTGGAATGCTGGTTTCATCAAAGAGTCCATGGGCTGCCCCAATTCTAATAGTGAAAAAGAAGGATGAGAGTAGTTGGGTTGTCAATGATTATCAAAAATTAAACAACATCACAAAGAAGGATTTTTATTCCCTTCCACGGATTGAAAAATGCCTTAGATCGACTTGGAGGTTCAAAGTTCTTCTCCACTATGGACCTAATAAAGTGGGTATTGGCAGATTGATATGCCCAAAGAAGAGCGCGAAAAGTGCACCTTCATAACTTAAGAGGGCCTATTCCAGCTGACAATGATGCCACAAGGACTTTACAATACCCCATCTACATTTAAAAAGCACTGGACACAATCTTAGGGAACTTAAAATTTTCTTGTGTGTTGGTTTATTTGGATGATATAAATGTCTTTAGCTGCACCTTCACCGACTACCTGGAACATCTAGAAGCAGTTTTCAAGAGGCTAGCAGCTGCTAATTTGAAGTTCAAAGCCTGGTTTTGCTAATTTTATAAAGACCAATTGTTATATCTTGGGTTTGTTATCAATAAAGAAGGACTATGACCCCAGACATCAAAATTGGATGCAATATCAAAGATGAAACGGCCCAAATCCAAGTGCAATATACAGGTTTTCCTGGGCATAATTATTTATTATTGCCAATTCATTGCCGATTTTGTGTGAATTGGAAAGCTGTTGTTTCATCTGCTTAAGGATAATGTTGTATTTGACTGGAATTGGGCCTGTCAAGAAGCTTTTAATCAGCTCCAATAGGCCCTAATAATGGCCTCAGTCCTGAAATATCCAAACTTTGAGAGTAAGTTTATTGTAAAAACTGATGCATTGTTTATGGCAGTCAGAGAAGTATTGTCTCAAATAGGGAAGATGGCAAGGAATATCTGATCTCCTTCACTAGTCATACCTTAAATGTCCATGAGTGGAACTACATGGTGACAGAATGAGAATGCTTGGCAGTCATATACTCCTACAAGCAGTTTCAGGTTTATCTACACAGCATTCACTTTACAGTTTTTACAGATCATTCATCCCTAATATGTTTGAACAGCTCAAAGGAACCAGAGGGCTGATTAGCGCGGTGGGCACTCAAGCTTCAAGCCTATGATTACATGATTAAACATTGTTCAGGAGTGAAGCACTAAAATGATGAGTACCTATCCTGTTTACCTTTAATTACTACTGTAAGTCTGGCCGCTGATGGGTTATTTCAAAATGGTCAGTGATAAATTCCAGGATGAGCCCAAATCAGTTTCAAAAATTGCTCACAGCTTTACAAAAAGACACTTCAATTAAAAATGTAAAATTATAAAAAATGATCAAAGGAAAAAAGGTCATTTTCCCATGACCATTAGCAAGAACAGATTTAATAATTGTGGCGTATAAGGCCATAGGCCATGGTGGATTTAAGAAGATGAAGGAGCATCTTAGATGATACTACTACTGAGAGTTGATGCACTTTGATATCCAAGAAACACTGGAGTTTTGCATCAAATCCAAGGTGAAAAACCGCTCTGAAAGAGAACATTTTCCATCTCGTTTGGCCCAAGTTTGCCTGGCATACTGTATCAATAGATGTTTTCAGACCACTTCTCATTAGCAATTCTAAAGACAAGTACATCATCGTGGCTAGTTGACCACTTGACTAAGTGGTTAAGCCAAGGCTATTACTGAAGTAGGTTCTGTGACAATGACCAAGTTTTCCTTGAGAATGTTATCCACAAGCATGGTTGCACACAGGCAACCTGATCAATAATGGAAGAAATTTCACAACCAACGTTATTATGAAGCTTAATCAGCTGATGGGAGTGAGAGGTGTACTCTCTGATCCCTGCCATCCAGAGACAAACGGAATGGTTGAGCGCGTAAATGGGAAACTTGTTAATATTGTACAAAACTTTAAGTTCAAGCAAACCAACTGAATGGAGCACATTTTTAATCTTGGCTGTGTTTATTACAAAATATCTTATCACTCTGCAATTAAGATGTAACCATTTCAGGTCTTATACAGAAGACATCTGGCCCTACCATTGCTGCTTTATTTGGACCTAGAAGATCCTGGTGAAAGCAGTTATCCTCAATATGTTGAGAATTTTGTCAAAACCCTAATTAAATTACAAGCTCAAGCCTTCAAAAACAGTTTTGCTGTTAAAAAGGCCCAACATGAAAAGGATTTCTAAAAGATTGATACAATTTGACAGAATTTGAAGTCAGAGAGAGGTCCTATTCTGCAATATGCACAGATTGGGCTGAATACAGAAGTTAAATCACATTTGGGTTGGGCCATATGATGTTATTGAGAAAACGTCAAGATTTGTATATACCATCTAGAAGGTTAAAACAGGCCATATATATAATTAAGTCATACAAAATTCCTAATAAGATTTAGGAAGAGGGCTGATTAGGAGAAAAGAAAATTAAAAATAAGTATACAAAATTAAAGGAAGTTAATATTTAAGAATATATATATATAAGAATAAAGAAAAAAAATAAATTAATAAATAAATAATAATAATGATAATAATTATACTTAATATATAATTTTAGAAAGAAATAATATATAATAAAATTAAACTTTATTGAAAAATTAATAATAAAAGCATGTTTTTATTCCTCCGCTTTGAGGATTGGGAAAATCAAGTCCTAATTCCTCATCTTTGTGCATCAATTTGGCCCAATCTAGTTCTGGGCGATGATTAAAAGGGATGTAGCGGCATAAAGCCAGATGTTCCACATGCTTGTGGTAGATGACTCCCTGTAAACGATTGGGAGTGAAGGTACAAAACTGTTTATTGTAATCTGATTGAGCCTGCAATCAGGTGGAAAACAAGCGCCTAGAAGAAGACAATAAACTAGAAAATTAGTCTAGTACTGGTACATTTCTGGAGTCACTAGTCAAACATGACTTACCTTGTTTTCCACCACTCAATAAGGGTGTGAACGTGCAAAAGCCGCCATAAGGCATCCAATCAGGCATGATACGCATAAGGTGGCCATGTAAATCCATTTTTGGAAGGTAATTTTCCGCGCTATCCTGATGAAGGGCCTCAAAAGCTGTCTGAACAGCCAAGCAGAAGTGAACATCTTGAACATCATGGGTGTTTAGGCCCAAAGAGGAGGTGAAATAAGGCCAATTTTTAATAACCACAGACCAGGAACTAAGGACCTCCTCCATAAATCCGTTGACCTTAACAAAATCTTGAGGTTGTATGGAGGGATCCTCAGCAAGAAAAAGACAAATGGGTTAGTAAAGCCACTCATATTTGGCTCTAATTTCATTAGGATGTTGACCCTGATGAGAATAGTTGGATGAATCCAATACTGCATTATAAGCTCAAGCCATCAGTAAGTGGCTGAGTGCAAAAATAAACTCCGCCAGAAGGTTTCCATCCTGATATATTACTTAAAGAAAAAGGTTGGCTCCCTAGGATCAAAAAAGTGGCCAAAAGTGTCTGCAGGAAGAATTGTTGAAGCGCATGAACAAAGTTCATACCCTATCAATCCTTGAGTAGGATCAATAACTGGGATAATCGCTTCCTTGATGATGGTCTCAGGATGAGTTGATGTTGTGACAGTTGAAGCAGGTATGAGTTGACCCAACTCTGCTGCTTGAAGAGAACCTATGAACATATGCATAAGCATAGTTATATCTAAAAAATTGAACTGCTGATTGTTTGGGTTCAAGTGAAGCAACAAAATTGTGGTAGGCGGAGGAAGAACTGTTTTCAGACATTGAAGATGAATTTGGGAAAACAGGGTTTATATTCCAGTCAAGTGGTGGTAATGTTAGATTTTTATGGTTGATAAAAAATAAACCCTTTTGAGAAAACCATCAATACTAATATATTACTCCCATAGATGGATCCTTTGATCCTTTCTGATTTATCTGCATAATCTAATAAATCAGATTCACCTCAAACTGCCTTGATTGCATCTAATTGACCCAATTATTGTAGCTAATAAAAGCCATAATATAATTATATTTTGGCCAATTATTGTATACACTTGGGTGAACCAAGTGATCTATGGCACAAACCTAATTTCATTTATGATTTTAATGCAAAAATGATTATTGATCTATTTTTATGTTGATCATTGTAATTGCACAATAGTACTTGCACATGGACGGCCCAGTTAGGGAGTACCTAGTACTATTGAGAGGTCTGCTGATGTCCTGATTAGGGGTGCATCATAATGTAAATGCTATATTTTTATTCTCCCCATTTGCGTATTTCATCAGCTGTATGATGAAATGTAATTGGGCTGATGAGAGGCGAATTTACAAACACTGAGGTGCTAATATTAAGCCTAATAATCTTTCCAATTACAAGAGTAGTACCTCCAATTGGTCTGAAACAATTGTAATTTAGTTAATTCAAGGGCTAAAAAACATGGGATATTGTAATAATCACTGCCATAAACCATAGCAGATTGGCATGGTTTAATGAACTCATTTAATAGATGATTATGACCAGGAGATGCCTAGAGGTATAAAATACCGGCGCCTGGCCCAAAAATAAAGTATCATCTTTCCATATATTCATATTTTAGTCTTATAGAGTCTTATCCTAAGTTAACTTTCATATTAAGAAGTGTAGACAAACATTTAGGTGAGCTTGGCATAGATTACCTGTGTCAAGAGAGTTCCTGATTAGAGAGGGATAATACAAAAAAACCAGAAGAGTCATTTATTGTTGTTTAGTTTTGTGAGCTTCTGAACAGTTAGGAAATACCATAAGACACATATCATAATTGAGAATTTATCAGCCAATAATCTTCCCAACTATTGAAGCAGGAATACATAGATAAGCGAGCTAGTCCTCAATTTCTCACATCCACTATAGTCCAGCGTAATATTACCATTCCGCTGGGCCACCATGTGGTAGTGGAGAATGAAATTAGGTAGAAATTTTTCAAGAATTATAAGGCAAAGTTGTGGCCCATATGGGCGGTCAAGACTAGAACATGTTGTCAAGCCTGATATCAACATCCCTGATTGTGGAGAAAAGTATAATAACGGCTAATTTGTACCATTATTACATGCATATTAAGCGGTATCAAATTGTTGTTTTTGTTCTTATTCTACCTGTTGAAGAGTTATTCAATATTCATGATTTTTTGGAGAGCTAGACGAACTTGGGCTTGAAAGCAACAAGCAACAATTAGTATGGCTCTGGTACCTCAAGAATGTCCTTCTGGGCTGACTGAGGAGGAAAAAGGACCAATCTTTGGCCCTATTTGATAAATAAAGCGCTATAATTGATAGACACAATTATGATCTAAGGTTTGCAAAGGATGTAATGCACCATATTGATACTGGTAATCATCCGCCCATTAATTTTCGTCCTATCAGGCTTTCAAAAGCAGAAGTTGAAGTTGTTAACACTGAAATAACTCAGCTCATGAAACATCATATGCTGTTGCCCTCCAAGAGTCCTTGGGCATCCCCAGTGTTAATCATTAAAAAATGTGTCAAATTGCAAAGTAAAAAATTACCAGAAGCTGAACAATATAACTAAAAGAATTCCTATCCATTACCTCAAATTGATGTCAGGATAGACTATTTAGGTGGCGCACAATATTTTTAAACCATAGATTTAATTTCTGCTTTATTGGTAGATAGAGCTGCCTAAAAACTAGAAGCAGGAAAAATTTCTATGGTAAACGTCCAAGGTCTCTTTAACCTACTAGAATGCCATAGGGGCTGTGCACTGCTCCTGCAACTTTTCCTTGGGCTATGAATACCATTCTTGGCGATTTAAAAATTTCCTGCGTCCTAGTTTATCTAGATGATATTAACGTCTTCTCTATAACGTTTAACAAACACCTTTAGCACCTGGATTAAGTTTTTGCTATATTGCAAATGCAGAGTTGCAAAATCAAGCCTCCAAAGTGTAATTTCATCCATTGCAACTAGAATATCTGGAGTTCATGATCAATAAAAAAGGCCTGCGGCCTCAGACCACCAAGGTTTAAGCAATTTAACGCATGAAGCGGCAACTAGCAAGTGTGACATTAAGGTATTTTTTGGGAACAATAGGTTACTACTGCCAGTTTATCCAGATTTTTAGTGATTAGGAGGACCATCATTTCATCTTCTTAATACTGGAGAACCTTTTGAATGGACGGAGAACTGCCTTTTACACTGATAAGCTCAGGTTGCACTTGACCTGAGCTTAACTATTAAAAACTCTAGTTTTGTAAGCCATTTACTTAATCATAAGCTTCTCTCACCGCTATCAGGGAAGTGTTATCAATTGATGAAAACGGAGTTAAACACCAGTAGCTTACTGCAGCCAGATGTTTACATCCATGAAGAAAGTTATACCGTGACATAGAAGGAGTTTCTGGCGGTATATAAGCATGTGACCAATTTTGGGTTAATACCCATGGAGTACATTGCACTGTGGCAACCAATCATGCCTCTATTAGCTGGTTACAAAATTTGCTAAGGCTGTAAGGGCGGATGGCCCAATTGACGTTGAAGTTACAAGCTATGATTAAAAAATTCAGTATTGCCTTGGGTTAAAGCATCAAAACGCTGATGTATTATCTCGTTTGGCTACCATAGCATTAGTGGCCAATATGGCAGAGTAGTTATCTGATAATAAGCTAACTCAATCCTATGATAACAAACCAATCGAAGTTCAGCTTTCTATTGATAAACTAATTGTCAGAAAATTAACCAGATGGATTCCTCCCAATATAATCAAAATAAGGTGTGTCAGTTAGTCAGGCGTGATTGCCAGCTAATCGCCTAGTATTATTTAATGTTATTATTTTTTTATCATTTTAGGTTCAGCAGATTCCTAGTTTGGCACTTACTGCAAAATCGTGGGTGATTGTGACTATTTCCAGCGGGAAATTGATATATTTGTTTACAACCATCTGCCAATGATTTTGCTGCCTTAAATCTGATTTGGTGGAATATTATCTCAACGCCATCTGTCGTGTGAAGCTGATTGTGGAAAATTCTGGCGGAAAGCCAAAGTATTCATTATCAATTTTCCAATTATGAAGCTACTGCCTAATTCAGAGTACAGGTGACTTACACTGAGGATGCTCAAAGTATTTATTAATAGTGCTAATTTATCTATGGCTGACCGGCGACTTATACTGAGGATGAGTCAACTTAATATTTGGTGATATGGATGAGCGGAATGGGAGGAAATCACTACCATGGATGACGTTATTTGTTGAGGTTCCATCTTGGATGGCGAGGGGTTTTCATAGGCGCAGTAGCCTAGAGTATAAATGATCTTTCTTCACTCCAAATAAAGATCACTCTTTCTCTCACTTTCTTATTTATTTGAAGTAGCAAGAGCCACTAAAGTGGGTAGTAGTGGAGATGGAGATCCCTGAAATAGGCGCGCAGTGATGCCCTGGAGTGGCCGTCACTGCCAGCTCACATACCTCAGCCCAATGAGGAATTGGCAGGAACCTGGCCAACTGGCCACCAACAATGATGTGCTGCTGGCCATCAGCCTTGAGGGTGGTGCAGTGCGGGAGTTCCATAGCTACTCAGGATGTGGGATAGACTCGCCGAGGCACACCTAAGATGTACCAAAGGGCTAAGGCGAAGTCGTTGATCTACAGGGTTAATTGGTTGGATGTGGACTTGTGGGGGGTTGGTACGCCTATTAAGGTGAAGCAGCAAGGGTCAACCAGTCTCCATGCTGGTTGGCCTGGCACTAGCAGAGCCCACTGTTTGGAAAAGCTTTTTTTCAACAAGCTGTACTGGGGCTCCACTATTGAAATATTAAATAAGTATGCTACCTTTTTCTGGACTGACCGTTGTCAAAACGCTTTCAATGTCATATGAACTGCATTGACTAGCGCCTGTTTTGCAATATCCCAATTTTGAGAATGAATTTATTGATCAACCAGATTCTTCCCTTTCCACTGTAGGGGCCATGATATCCCAAAAAGATGATACCAGTGTTGTGCGCCCCATTGCATATTGTAGCCAAAGCTTAACAGGTCCTGAACGTAATTACACCATGACCAAACAGGAGTGCTTGGTGGTAATATATGCATATAAACAGTTCTGGGTCTACCTTCATGGGGTTAAATTCAAAGTTGTCACAGACCATTTATCCTTGCGAAGGCTAAAGAACCTGCAAGAACTGGAAGGGCGGCTTGCATGATGGACCCTGAAGCTACAAGCATATGACTTAGAGATTATACATCAGCCTGGGGTAAACTAACAGAATGTGGACTGTGTCTCACGACTACCAATTGTCTCTATTGTGGCAGATTTGGTAAACATAATGTTTGAGAAGATTCTTGTGTGCAAATATCATTATGAGCCACCACATGTGATTAAAGTGAAGGATGGGCTACAATGGGATAACTTTTTGTTCAATAAGAACTATATAAAAACAAATTGGCAAATTAAAGCTGATTTTCCCAAATCTTTCTTTTATATCAGCAATTATTATGTACGCTCCTAGAGTCATAGGCCATGAAGGGGTGCATAAAACGCTTGAGTTTTTGCAACCCAATTACTATTGGGAGAGTATTCACTATGATGTGCTTGAGACGGCTGCTTGTTGTCAAAAGTGCCAAGTATAGAAACCATTCCACAAGAAGGCCACCTACCAGCTGGTTAAGCCTCATTTTGCATGACATAATTTTTCTCTGGTTGTGGTGGGGCCTCTGCCAGATGGCGCGAACTCTCAAAGTATTTAATAGTAGCCATTAATCATTTGACAAGATGGGTGGAAGCCATAGCAATCAATAATTTAGGTGCTTTCTCAGCTGCCAGGTTAATAACAGAGTGTGTCATACAGTGACACGGCTGTCCGCTTTTTCTCACAGACAACAGAACCAATTTTACATCACATATCCTGCCCAAATTAGATGAACTAATGGTCATCTGTGGGGCCTTGACTACACCATAACGCCTTGAATCTAATGAGTGATGGAACTTGTCAACGGAACATTGGTAAATATTATCTGTAAGCTTGTAAAAAGATCGCTCCCCTGAGTGGAATACTCTCTTATCCACCGCCATCTTTGCATATAATATCAGTTACCACTCGTCAACAGGGATAATTATTCCAATTGCTCTATGGTAGAAATCCAGCTTTTCCTGCTCTGCTTTACTCCTGTGTGGAGGATACTGGTAGAGCAGAACTGCAGCGTTATCTGATGCAATTAACGGACACTCTGATAAAACTATAGATGGAAGCTTATTCTACCAGCTTAGCTAAGAAGATTTGGGATCAGGCGGCTGACCAATGTAGACGCAGCAGCCTCCCCCAGTTCAGGGTAGGAGAACTTGTCCAGTTACATAACTAACATGGGTTTTGAAGAAGAAAATAAGTTTGCCAGTATTCTGATTAAACAACTTGAGTTTATTAAGAATACTTGCATCGATGCTTATACTATTAAGGAACCTGTAAGTAGTTAGATTATCAACTGAGTACATACAAAGTTCCTTCAGGCATACAAGCAATATGAGCTTATTTTCCATACAAGGTCATGTCGAGATTTTGATATGACTTGACTTAAAGTACCTATTCAGCGGATTGTGTAATAATCTCTAAAGTAGATTGATCTTGAAAAGTCAATTCAGAGAATAGAGTGAATTCCGCCTAAGCCTCAATGATGAGGTGAAACCCCTAAAATTGTTGGGAATAAAGTGTTACTAAGCAGATGGCCCAAAATAGATGAGACAATTGCAGATTAAAAGTTGAATGAGAGAATGTAGGAGGAGGCCCTTTACAATTAACAATAATAAAGTAATTAATAAGAAAGATGTAATGAAAGTAGCCATTAGTTTAATATTA